>MNPL01021920.1:0-10043 GCA_002081605.1 Tropilaelaps mercedesae
ATATATATATATATATATATATATATATGTATATATGTATATATAGTGCTTCATTTGCTATGATAATTCAACGTCACGGAAAGACAAAGGATTTCCTTGCTCAAGGATGCTTGCTTGTTAATTCTTTGCCAATGACGAAGTAACGCACGTTAGGGGGTAGAATAAAAACACTTTAGACTCTCCATACAAGCATTGTCCTAACTTATCTACGCGGTGCTTGGTTGAAACACGCACACAGACGTCATCGATCTTCCAGCCCAATTATTATTACTATTATTATAAAAACGCATTATTGAAATACCAGTCACCTGACAACATGAACATTTATACTGTTTATCAACACGCACTTTATGGCAATATCTCATTTCTATACAAGAACAATTTCGTCCTAAACTTGAGGATTAACAGAGTGATCATCGTGTAGAATAAGGAAGGTCCCTGTTTAGCCGTCTACCATTGACTGGCAGGTCCAATTGGCAGCTAGCTCCCTGTCGCTTAACCCCTGCATCTTCGCGTATAAACACCACATCGACGGCTCTGTATCGGACAGTTCAGGCGTATTCGATGCGCCGATCAACGATGTGCTCATTAAACGTAAAGGCGTACGATGTTCCGCGTGTTACGCTCCGGAGAGTCCGAAAGCACTTCGCTCAATCTGTGCTGCTTATCCAGACCGACCTCGAAGGCGACGTCGCCAGAGGCCGTTCACCGTTGCCTGCCCACCGCTAGTCCATTGGCCAGTGTCCTTCGTCAGTGGTCAAACCTGTTCCAAATAGGATTTCCTGGTCAAACACAAGCGTCCCCTGAAATACAGATCTTTAATTCGTCTTCTCGTCATCGGATCTGGCAGCGTCCGACCTAATCAGTTGATTGCAATCAGTGGCCGCCGCGGTATCAATAGCATTAAAGACCACACCAATAATAAAAATGGCTGAAACCATTTCGGGTATAACGAACCGACGCTAGATATTTTGAGGTACGAAAACAAGTTGCAACAAAATTTACGCCCCGTAACTGTTGGTTTTGGTTCGTGTCGCAGATTTACACGCGATGCGTTACGCCGCTCAACCACCGTTAAATTGGTCGGTGACCGATACACGGTAATATTGATAAGACCACTCTTTTTCCCGCGATTTTAAAATGACTGCCAGATAACGAGGCGACGACTTACGCGCGGTCAACGTCGGCGTGTAGAAGACGTCACTTAGTTCACAGATATTTTCTACCAAAGAGAAAGCGAAACGGGACGAGAAAAACTAAGTTTCACGAGAAATCCCTTCGCAAAATTCACGGTACCGCACAGAGTACTAAGGGTTTCATGGTTTGGCGAAGGCTGTTACGCGCTTGGGGGACCAGTGACGGTCCTCCCGCTCCGAGATCTTCGGTAAGCTGACAGGACATTCAGTGGACAGGACGAACGTTGATTAGATTCGCATGGGTATGCGATATCTATAAAATAATTTACGTCATCGATGTTTTTGTATGTTTAATTTGGCGGAGCATTTGTAGTCGGGCGGCGTAACCACATAACATGGTTTTTTACACTCGTCCACAACGACTCCACCCTCCTCATTATATAATGATGGCCTGTGAAGATAATGCAATTGATACCGCTCAAACCAAAAATAAACAGATATCCGAAGTGTGATGTGAAAGCTATGTAAAATTTTATGGATCGGTTTCATGGACACACATATACACCCAATGACAAAACAGCGCATGAGTGAAATATCGGCGTTAGACGTGTTGTTACTGCATCCCACACCTATCCAGGGTAGAAGGCAAGTAGAGGGTAGCAAAGAATAAACACGAGTAATTCGTGCTTCGTGACAATAAACGCGGTAATCCTTGTAGCTGGGTAACCTCGTGAGCCGTATGCTTCGGTCGCTTGGATTCTGAGTTGACACCTAATCTCTGAGGGGAACAATCTGGAGATGTCGTGAACGCGAATAGTTTTCCATCTGTCCGCAACGTAACATGTTTATGACTCGTAGATTTTGTATTCACCTCCGAGGTGTGTTTATGTGTATCTAGTGCTCCGATATTTCAACAGTGGCCCCTCTTGTGAGATGACGAAAATAGGGTGAGGAAACATGTGAGAAAATTTCGTGAATAGCCGATGGCTGGACTCACCCCCGATCACCCGATTGGCCAGTATCTCGTTGGTTATGCAACTGATTTGGCTCACACGAGATTCGAATTCAGGTAGTAAAGAATTTTTCTGGGAATATATTTCCAAGGGAGGCCTTCGGACTCATCCGGTGTATAACGACTGCACTAGGTAATGTCTCATAGGCTACTAGCCAATGAGGCTGCAATATTTTGTTACCTTCGTCGACCTGTGTGCAGAAATCAAGCAGCAGTTCTGCGTCGGTGAAGAGTGAAGGCCAATAACAGGAAAACAGATTACTTCAAAGCACACAGGAAGACTCCGGACATTGACTAAGAAAACTTGAAGACATTAGAACTACGCGGGACGACGAGCCATGGTTGGTTCACATTGAGTTCAACGATTACCTCACTGTATTGTCAGTCTGCTAGTACAAGATGGCACACACGTATATTGCATTGCTTCGTCAACAATTGCTCTCAATTGACACGCAACAAGTAATCGCGTGTAAATGAAGTTTCCTTTTTCTAGGCCTAAGTACACTTCACGTGTCCGTTGACGGTACAGCGACAAAGACGTTCAAAGTCGCCCGACGCGTCAACCGCAAAACAATGCCAGTCAGTCGTCCAACGAAGAGCAGTGCCGCAAGCCAGACCACATCGAGTAAGAGCGCCATACTGTGCTTATTTGCAACAAAAATCAATCATTTATTTCGCGAAGCTCGAAGCTCAACTTGGGCGGCACAGCCGGCGTGTCCAGGTGACTTAGATAATAAACGCTCTTTAACTGTACCTTTCACATACCCTGGTCTGTGTACAGTTTACCTAACAAAACCGTTGACGTCTGCCTGTCCCCGAATAACAAAACGGGTTCTAGAATTTGCTCGATTAATGGTACTGTGTTAGCCTGTGCCACCTGCGGAGTGAGGTAGGTTCCTATGAATGGTCCTAATGGGAGAGGACTTCTCGTATTCTGGCTGTACGGTGTGTGGCCTATTTTAGGCCACCGTTCGCAGAGAGGCTGCATGTCCGTAATAGCTGCTGCGCGTGATCGTGCAGCCAGACGAGTCTATACGGCCGTACGTTCTTGGTAGACAACCTCCATGTTCGACGGAAGATCCTGGGTGTCCTCCGAGTTGCCTTTCCGACCCGCTCGCACGTGAGATAGCCGGCTCGTCGGTAGGCCAAACGCTGCGATGGCCTGGGCTAGGTCGCCATTCATCCGCGTCTTCCTTTTGATAGTTCCACTGTAGTAGGAGGGGTCCTGCAATGGAAGACGAGACCATAGGCGCGTCAGAAACCGCACACCGGCTATAGTTACAGAGCTAACTTGAAGGTAGACACGTGCGGTCATATCAGATTAGATTAGCGGCAACCGAACTCACCGTAACAGAAAGGTGAAAGAATTGGGTGAGCTGGTCAATTTCCTGCGCGTAATGTGTGACTGCATGGAAGCTTCGGGCACGTAAGAATAAAGGTTCATGTACGTCACAAATAACAAAGAAAAAGTACATTATAGAATGATATACAGAGACATACAGAGGCATGGTACTAAGGTCCTCTGGCATCACAGATAAACACCTGTACCGTTACTCGACTCGTAAAACTGAAATACATATAAATATATATGTATGTACTACTTATAAAGGCGCTTTTTGTAACATACTAATGAAGATTCCGGCATATTTTATGGGCCTTCCATGTCATCAGGTATTTGGATTACGTCATATTCTGGTCCTGCACGAGAAAGACGTCTAAGCTCTACTGGTTTTTGCTGGGTCTGTTTTGAAACGAGCGTTTTCTCAATGGTTATCCCCCAATGACCGATGCAGTCTCAAATTCTCCCAGTCGACCACCTCGTGATTACTGAAGGTTGCGGCACAATGGCTTGGCCAGCATGACACTGACTTTCAAATACAGCCTACGCACCGCATACCACCACACCGCTCATGGGGTAGCGTTCAAGGAACAGACGAATCCAGTCTGTTCCGGGTCGTGTTCAGATCTGCGCCACCGTGAAACGTGTATATGTGTGTGTGTGTGTGTGGCGCGTACGTGTCTGCGTGTGCGCGCGCGCGCGCGCGTGTGTGTGACTCTGTGTGCTTGCGTTCAGCGGTCGTGAACGTCGACAATTGGTGATATATTATCTCGCTGGCTAAAAAAACTATCACCTCTTTATTCATCCAGCTCGGACAGCCGAAGCGGCTGGCCAATCGCGCTGGCGACGCAGGGGTACAAATTGCGATTAGTTGTCGTAGCCCGCGCAGCATTTCTGGCCCGAATGAATTACAAAGCGAAAGAACGACGAGACAAACCTCACCGGCCGGCTTCGACCATCAAAGGTCTGCTCTTCCTTGAGCTGTCCGGTGACGCCGAGTTCGACAGCGGTTTAACTAGGGCAGCGTTCCCTGGCGGGGATTCACCATTGACAACGTGAATCGCCGATATCTACAACTGACTAGCATGGCGGAGGTGTGCATTTTGTCTTGGCCGCCGCGGCAGTGTGTCAGCCCCCCCGAAGGGAGGCATTTTAGTAACTGGAGCCGTTTAGAAGGGCGACGGGTCACCGGGGATCTGCCCGTTCGAACGCTGACGGGCTGATGTTTCGCGGGAGAAATCAACTGGTTTACCCTACCGCGCGGGGGTGGAATCCACAAAAAGTCAAAACAATGTAAAGTTGCTAAATTTGACGATTAGTTGACCAGATTGCCGAGCACTATGGTGACAGCGCGGACGTTCCAAGCACGCGACAAGAAAATCGCAACCATTTTTGGACGGCCCAAATCACCGCAAGGATTTTTTGGACTCGTTTGAATGGCAAGGTCTTCTGGACAGTCAACAGCACACAGCCGTTCGTCTTTCAGATCCGAACTTTTCAGATAAAAAAGCGACAAGAACCGGTTATGCGATAGCCAATATAAAACAGCAAAGAAACTTTGGATCAGTAGCATCAACGATGAAGCGATTTTTGGATCGCCTTGCCGATGCAGAAATCTAGAAATCCCAACACGAAAACTTTTGCATTCCCCATAAAGAACGACCATACTTATATATCAAAGCCCATAAGTACGGGTATACAAACAAAAAGGGCATTAATTTACTCCATTCATTCTAACTTCCGCTCAGAAAACAAAACAACTGAGAGTTGATTGACAAACAATACTCGCTTTAAATGCCATTTATTTACGATGCGACGATTTAACAAACAATGCGGGAACGTTTGTGATGTTCCTAAGGCCTAACGCGACCCGATGGCAATTGATAGCACTAATTACATTTGCATTATATTTTACGGCAATATGCAAACAGCGTCCTTCCCTTAATGAACATGTACATGCGCTCTGCCAAATACCCAAGAGCTAACGCCTTTAAAAGAAAAAAGGCACTACCCCACCGCCATGAGGCCTCTTTGTGTAGACCTCTTAACACCAGCTGTAAATTCACTAAAACCTGCATCAACGCCATATTCAGCCAGGTTGGATGAAATAAATGCTATCTCCACCAGCAAACCATGGTGAACAGTCTCATCATATGTGTACCACGTGTTTCGGCGCAGGCTTGTGTCTCACGGCAAGGAAGGGATATAGTTACCACACTGGTGATACACGCCCGTTTGACGGAACACGGATCACCGTTTGTTTACCACGCGTTATTATGAAAGTTACACAATTGTCCAGATTTGGTGTTGTTTCCTCCGCATCGGACGTGCTCAATGTTGTGTGACAATAGTTTAATCTGGAGGCGGCGTAGCATAAACTATTTCTTGCACGACAACCTTGAAATACTAGAAGGGTGACCTTGGCGGGAACGCATGGCATGTAGTGCGTCTGCAATGGCCATACTTCGGGCGACCGCGACTGCTTCTGAATATCCCGGAGCGGATAACGTCACCCTGTAGACCTCTCAAGAGCTCAAGAGCTTCTTCTATGCTTTCTGGCTACTTCTAGGCACATTCGCATCGCCTCCCCCCCAAAACTGGACAAGATTCTGGTCCCAAGATCACTAACAAGCAACCCATCAATTTGTTGGGCTTCCTTCTTACGACTCGTCGGCCGAACGAAGAACTAACCATTGTAATACAATAGAAAACCGCAAACCTCTCTCATTGTGTGCTAAGTCGCTGTCCACAGAAAGCCGTACAAATCCTTCGTCAACCTTTCTGGGCCGGGTTTGCGGGTGACGCGCCGAACAGTCGAAACTCCGTTCTTCGGCGTTCTCCGACTCCGCCATGGTGCAACCACCTGTTGCCATCTTCTGTGCCGAAGCACAACTGCGTCGATGATGATGATGATCCGGCGCTCCACAGACGATTCGGTTGACGAAAGCCACAGGATGGTATCGGGCGACCGATTACAAGAGCGGTTAGCCGAGGATGCAGATGACAGCCGGTAGGTAGCCTATAAGGTCGACGCATGGATGGCTCGCATGAGGAGAATAAATAGCCACCACACGGATGATGGTTGATGGCGAGACGCGCGTCGCTCTACTGGGCCCCCCGAGCGGAGATGGCTTCGTGTGGAATATCGTAGACTCGGAACGAATGTAGTGGAACGACCGCCTAATAGGCTGAGACTAGACGCGAGAGCTCGGTGGCTTGGCGCATCTGCACACACCTTGCAACCGGAGCAGACACGTATGTGCACGGGTTCGATCCCAGCGGTTGCACATTTACATTTATGAAGTCCGCCTTACAAAGGTATGCAAAAAGCGCTACCGTCGAATGCTGGCTGACGGTTAGCCCTAAAAGACATTTAGACGAGAGGTCTCTTGGCGCTAATGAATGAACGCACTCCGGCTACGCGACAGCGGTAGAATCCAACGTACGCATCGAATGCTACGAGATGTTACGGTTACCTTTCTGGAATCTTCATGCAGGGACGCGTCGCGCCATGCTTCGACAGCCGAATGCATTGTAACGCGGGTTCTGTGCGTACGCTACTGTCAGACGCCGTTCACAGTGGGCACTACGCTTGAGGTTTATTCGTGTTGTGTTTTGGCATGAGAAACGTCGGCCAATAAAGCCTGCACCAGTTTAATAGGCGGCTTAGAACTGTTCACATGTAAACGTCTTCCATATTTCTAGCAAGCGTCGATCCCGCAGAAATGCTGGTGGGCGTGTAAAGCATCACCCGACGCTTGGCAGTAGCTTTGACGTATGTGGCGTTCCAAGTCGGGAACGA
This sequence comes from Tropilaelaps mercedesae, assembly GCA_002081605.1. Lineage (NCBI taxonomy): Eukaryota > Metazoa > Arthropoda > Arachnida > Mesostigmata > Laelapidae > Tropilaelaps > Tropilaelaps mercedesae. The sequence continues at coordinate 7,290 of MNPL01021920.1, forward strand.
CAGTCATTCCACTATGGAACGGCAAGCAGCCGAACAGGCATCCACAAATATTTTACCGACGCACTACTAAGGCTATGTCAGCTAATGCTAACGGATTTCGGCGGACGGACAAAGTGATCCTAAGGCTTTCGACCTAATAGACACTATTTCTACCTGATATACGGCAAATAGATCGTTGAACTCTCAAACAGGCGATTAAATATGGCAGACTGTAACTCTGCGTGCGAACGCTTGTCTGATATAACGGGTAATAATAAACATGAGAAGGCCGACCCAAACAAACAGATTGTCTCGTGATATCAGCTTCTTACCCTCGCGTACATAAGTTCCGGAAAAGTATCGTTGATTAGATAACGCCACCGAATAGTACGCCACTAGGGAAATCACCTTTATCCCAGCACTAAACACGATGGGAACGCCTAAGCGAATCACCAAACCTAAATAGAACAACGTCAATCCAACAGCTTCGAACAACGCGCAAATTGCTCGACACTATCACTTCTGCTTGATCACTTCTGCTTGATCGCTAATTGGGGCGTCTGCTTTAGAGCGTCTGCCTTCCATACGAGCTCGTCTCAGCCCTCGCCTGTCGTTTGCTGGAGCACGACGACGACGACGACGACGACGAGGCGGAGTGCGTCTGCTATAACTTACCAGTACTTCGGCCCGTAACGTAATGCCCGACCCGTTGTTGGCGCCGTCGAACGAGACTAGCCTCGGTCTCGACGCGATCAGCTGGGGGTAGGCCTGCGATGGCCGGGGACCCATCGGCGAGCCGAGTCGAACTGGTGAAGGCACGGGGACGTCGTAGGCGAACGGCTGGAGCCCGGACGCCCACCCGCAGCTGCCGGGGATCGTATGGAGAGACGCGTCGCTCGCCTACGAAACGCGAAAAAATGGAGAGTCAATGAGATAGATAGTCCTGATCCCGGCGCACAGCCATGACGCTACGACAGGTTCGTCGGAGTTTTCCGCCGACTGGACGCGGATAGCTGGATAAAAGCTGACGAAAAAAGCTTTTCAGAAGCTATGGCCAGTGTAGTGCATGTCGGAGCAATAATCGGTTGCAGGTGTGCAGGGATTTGTGTGCTGTAGTGCGTGTCCACTATGATGAGCCTGCGTCCCTGATGTATGAAAAATGATTGGATGCTAGTAATGTTTACAAAGAAACTTTGACCTTGCTCTGGTTAACCGTCTGAGATGTTGGTTATGTAAAGGGTCGTCATTTTGTTCTTCATCGCGAAGGGTGGCCCATAATTATGTGTCCCGTAGTTATCTGCGTTTAAACATTCCCAAAACCGCCTCTTGGTCGGCATATGATTGGCGCCATTTTCATTTTCAGAATAATATTGTGCATTTTTGTTTGGCATCTTTCAAGGACACTGATTGCACCCATAATAGATGTTTAAACGCGCTATCTCAAAATAGCCGTCGATTTCTAAATAATAACTTTATTACTTCGCAATTATTAACGCCCCCTGGAATGACAATTATTGCGTGTTTCGGGTGAAATTTCGGCTTAATTCATCCAAATAGAATTGCAGAAAAAACGAGTACGATGTCGATATTTCATATACCCGAGAACAATACGTTCCAGTTTCACTATGACGTCTCACATTGCAAACAAAATCAGATCAAGTCGAGCTTCACAATGAAGAGAAGAACAAATCACCTACATCTCGTCAGGGGGAATTCCTATAGCGCCAGTTCCCAGCGTACGCCAGCGCGCGTTTTTTTTTTCCATGTTCCCACCAAGGTTTTGCTAGAGCTAGAAATAAAAATTTCTTGCTACTTCGTCCCGTCCTCCGTTATATATTCCACGTGTTATATATTCTGCGTGTTATATATTCTGCGTGTTTCGGCTGTTCGCCACGACCGTATGACGAACCCAGCGACACGAAGTCATGCCTGCGTCGAAAGAAAGGCCCGGACGTTAGTGTTCAGTCGCTTACCTACTCGTGAATGCCTGATCTGCAGTCGTTTTACAGATCATTACCTGTTAGGAAGCCATCCACAATTAGGGTGACGACCGTGAAACGTATTTCGCAGGCACTTCTGACCGGCTACTCATTTCGGAGTCTTAGGAAACTCGAGTCTCTCAGCCGACACTCAGATAAGGTTTGCGGGTTCTTACCAATGCTCGAAAAGGCCATCACCGCACATCTCAGCAGTAGACGCCCGTTTTCTACAGCGTTTATCCTATTCCGAAGATGAACGTTTTGAGAACGTGATATGAACGGCACTCATCAAAGTCGTTCCCGCAGTCAGCTCGTAGAGAAACCCTGCCTGACTCTCGGTGGCTCCCCCTGACTCATACAAACACGTGGCGTCCTCATCTCGTGCAAATGAGACGATCAGCCGACAATCCTCATACGCGTCGCGCTGCTAACGATGAATAGACTTTTACATTATCGCTTTACTTCACTCCGGCGCCGAGTCGCTTTCTTCCTTTTCCGCCGGAAGTCCGAAAACAGTCCGTTTGAAACACATGCCCACACCCGCCTCACGCCTATGCCCACAATACCCCACACCCAGGAAAGTTCGTTTGGACTTTTGTTCGTCCCCATTTACTACGCTTGTTTACGACCCGTCTCGCTACCCGTTCTCTCTCTTTCACTTTATATATACATAAATATATATATATATATATGTAGGAACGTATCAGTTCCCTTTTTCTGTGCCCGTTCGGTGGGCAAACGTCGTCGTCTGTGGCGGCGGCGGTGGCGGCGGCGGCGTCGATTCGATAACGACCCC
>MNPL01021927.1:5496-53114 GCA_002081605.1 Tropilaelaps mercedesae
CTTCCTTACAACAGCCGAGAAAACAAAAGTGATATATTGAGAAGACAAAATAAAACAATTTCGGGGCAATATCAAATTTACATTACGCTCAGCACCCTACAACACGTGTGCTAAACCGACCTGCGGTGATAAGCAGGAAGATCTAATCACATATGCCAAATGAGGTCTTCAATCTTCTACGTAAAGACCTCTCATACGTGTTGTCAAACGATTAGAGCCAGTCAGAAACTATTCGAGGATGACTCAAGCTTTGAGCGTCTACAGTTCCCCCCATATCCTATGAATGTGTCAGTGTCATAATAAACGGCTCTGGCAGATGATGCTTAGCAAAAACGACTCTCCTTGCGACGATGCATTTGCCGAGCTTCTTTTCCGGCTATGGAAAATGAAAAATTTGGATGATGTCGTACAGTTCAACGAGAGGTATTCTGGATCCTCGTCGTGGTTTTCTTTCTGACACATATCAAATTACGGACGCCAGCAGCGTACTTTGGGGTCTCCGGCAGTACCAGTTTCGCAAAAATGCATAAACAACCGTGCCCTTTATTTTTATCAGTATGTTTCTGTTTGTACGGGTGATCATGGCCTGAAGCATAAAAATATAGTCAGGGTAACTTTCCCCAACGTGATCATCGGCTTGGCCTGGTCGTTGCTGATAATTTAAATCAGCCTAATTTACGACTACCTTACTAGGAAATACTAGGTGTTGCATAGGTTATGGCATTGGCGATGTTCGCTAGAATAACGACAGTGACCTTTTGGATGTACTAGGCGCATGGCAAAGGGGAATTGATATGTAATGAGGAGTTCATATGTTGATTGCGCCTGTCCTAGATGTATCTATCCTGTTCGAGCGACGAAGCATAAACCATTGAGAACAGACCTTACGTTCTTCGCGAAGTTCGAGTCAGCACAAGGTTCGTTCCTCTGTATTCTCATACGGTAATCACAGGACCCAAAGGCTTAGCATTATTTTGTAGCAAGAGCTGCAAAGAAGGCATGCCCACGATGAAAATGACTTTATGGCCCGGGATATTCATATAGGAACAACCTAGTGGGAAACGCGAACACTGTATTTTAAAGAATTACCGACGGCGATAACACGACGTATTGCTAGGCCGCAGCTTTTGGTGTAGGTCGTTGTAACTCGGATGGTATCAGTGATCAGTTGTCAAAGAAGTTACTTACGTAGCCCCATGCATTTAGGCAAACATCTAAACCACAGCTGTTTCTGTCAATCAGTATTGTTGACGAGTGATTTTATATAGCGCTCCACTATATGGCTCCGTAATATCGTGATATCGTAAGACGAATAAAGTTTTCGTAAGGCGTAGCTTAGCGACCCTTATCCGCTACTGATTCTCACTCTTACTGCTTCGGAACCGCTGACGAAGCAATCACGAACACGATTACGAGTAGCAGCAACGAAAAGCATTGGTTGAAGTAAACGTTGGCCATTTGTATTGAATGCAGTCTCAGGCATTGAGACCAGACGTGCCTGTTACGCTATTGAAGTTAAACTTTATTTACCCGCGGTAATGTTCGTTACGAAGAAGATCGATACCTGATCTTAATACCGCTGAATGCATTAGCGCACAGCAGCCTACAATTAGTAGGGTATTAGTCAAATGCCTTCAGCAGCACTTGGCCCTCATTACGACAAGGTTTTGTTCAGCCTGGTCGAGCTATTCTGTCTCCTCGCGGGGCGACACTCGTACTGCGTTCCGTGACGTCACCGCGATTGGCTGCGTACGATAGTGACTTGAATGTTACAAGGACCGCTACGACGGCCTTGCGGCGTGTCTATGCGGTGGCTCGAGCTCTGGTTGCTCTCTGACCTTGACCACATCCTCCGGTAACGTGGTATGCGCGAAGACTAGACTTGTATAAGTGACGAAGCGTATTCATCACAACCGTCTTCAATCGGCCGTTGTTAGTGGGCGATAGCAATTAACTCGCACGGAAGCTGCTTCTGAGCGTAAGTTTAAATATGGGCTTAAATTTAAAGCCATGTTATTGGCTTGCTCTTGCAACTACTTGCCGGTGTGATTGACCCCTGTCCTAGGTTAAGAAACGGTTATAAGAACTCGCTATTCTCAAAATGAAACTCCAATTAACATCGCCTGAGATGAACGTGGCGATACTGACATGGTTTATTCTTGTCGGTGCTCAAGTCTGTGCCTTCCGCGCTCCATACAAGCATGGAGACGTGTGTGTCAACTACACAGTAGGGTCACTGTGATAATGTATTATATTGCACTCATTACTTACTCGGCCAAGGGTACGAGTCGTCCAAAAGGCCGCGTCGGACAACAATGGAACTCTTGAGAGTTTCATGTATTCGTCCAGCGTGGCTTTTCACGCCCAGTATGCCATAGTGTGCTTAAGATTTCTACAAAACGTATAAATATGGTTATTATTAGCAATGTATTGCTATACGAAGATTTAGCTTACAGCATGTTGGCCTAGACGACGTTGTAACGCTTGTGTAATTTCTACGAATGAAAAATAGCCACAAATAGGCCATGTAACAGAGCTAGCTAGTATAGATTAGATTGTCGATAACAAGTCTGGTTAACTATAACTTTTACTCTTTGTAATATCCTTTTAGCATGCATTAGTGTAGCGTCTTCTTCATTGGACACTAGCTAGACTAACGCAGCAGGATTCTATCAGTACTTACCTTGGGAATTTTAAGAGAACGCTATTGTGTTTATTTCTTGTCTAAAACAGCTTTTTTTATGGTACTATTTTCCTATGTCAAAAATGAAATTTGTCGTTAATTTTCCTATATAGGCCAAAGAAACAAGAAAAGGCCTGCTATCTCCAGCGACTTGTAAAAAGTCTTCAAAACGATTCCAATACAATATCAATACCTTAATAAACCAACCGGCTTAGTAGAAAGTAACGTCCTTTTAAATTTCAATTCGCTACTGGTGTTTTTTGAGCTTACTCGTTGATTCCTATCACTAATATTTGTTTACGCTGATGTAAACTAATTTCTGGATATGCAAGAAAGCCGAGTTATTATTGTCTATTATACAAATAAATGATACACTAACCTTTATCAGAAGTACGATATGCAATTGATTCTGCTGCACGAACGGCGATGACGGGAAACTTAATTCACTGTAACAAATCAGTTATCACAGTTTTTGTGCGTAGTTTTTAGGATCTCCTGAAAAGCACACTTGCGCATATATACTTCAACAAGTTCAATGCGTTTGTACTGGTGTCTATACAAACACGTTCGTCACGAAACACTGAAGTCTTACAGCGTGCACTGCCCTGTTACCTCTGCACAATAACTGCGGTTTTCCTCGCGCCACCAAAAAAACAATAGAGAATTGCTCATCTAACGGTACCTGCAGAGGCATCCGCGTCTTCATGAAGCTTTCTTACGGCGTCTCGGTCAATTTTCGTTGTTTTTCATTGGAAGTCAACACAGCGAGGGAGTTTCTTCTTTATTCGCCTAACGCAGAGTGAGCGAACGAACAGCTCCAACGATCCGGCTCCTTTAAACGTCCGAATGCCCGGCAGTAATGCGCCACGCTGCACGCCAATCTGGGGTTGCCGAGACCGTAATTCAAAACAAAGAACGTTGTTTTGATGGACTACCAAAGAGAAACCCAAATAAAGAGGCTGCTCCTTTATTCTCTTAACTGCGTTTATGAACAAGAAGTGCTGGCTCGTAGTTGCTGTCGTAAAGCTGCCGACGGTCTAATCGACGCTGTCCTCGGTGCCGCTATGAGGTGGCGTTTGGCGCTGGATGCTCCGGGTATCGAGGAGTGTGTCGGGCCAGTGGTGCTATCGTGTCAGGGTTCCGCTAGCCCTGTGACTGGTTCTGCGCGTGTCTCTCCAGCCGAGAGCAGATTACTGTTTCCTTCCCTTGGCCCGCCCTCCCTTCTCGCAGTGGACGGTCGTACTCCTCTAGGCATCCAGCTACGGCGGCAGCGGTCACACAGCACCATGAACAAAAATCGTATAGCAATTGTGGTACTGATAGGAGTACGGCTAGCTCAAGGGCAATTGCTAGAGCAGGGTTACGAGGGTTGGCAGTGTATCGCAGCGACTGGCCGCAGCGTATACGCTGTACTTGTCATGATAGTCGCGCAGTGCCTTGTCGTCTGGAAAAAAGCGGCCACGCGAGGCCGGCGAGCCTGTAACTGGTTTGGGTCGTTTAATTCCACCCCGACAGAGAATGTGCGGACGACAGAAAAAGTGGAGGAAGAAGTTGCTGGTGATGTACGAAGAGCTACAGATTGTTCTAGACGTATTCAAGAAGAAACAGCGGAAAGCCGGGGAAGTCTACGATGTTGGGTTGGAATTTATTGTGTTACTGCTGGAAAAGCACTCCTAGTTTTTTTCACTAGAAAAATATCACCACAGTTCTGTTCATCGAAACATCAGCTCGCAAATATCAGCCTAATGTTTTTGCTAAAGTCAAACAAACTTTGGAATGACACATTGTTGTCGCTGTCGATTTATTGGCATGTTTTATTTATGCCTTCTAGCGTACCACTCATTGTTCACAGTTTTCCTGAAAAGATTTCCAGTTGACTTCCTTGCCAAAAAACGGGGCAACATCATTTTACATTGCAGCAAGTGGTGCTCACCTGAATCTCTGCCACAATTCCGAGAGCGTTATTCATTAAAAAATTGTATGGTTTGTGAAAATTTTTTGCGACTTCACTAGTTTGCAAACGTAAAGTTCGACAAAGAACGAAATTGCATTGCCGACAATGCAACAATCTGACTCAGACTATACATTAAGGAACAAGGGGACAGAGTATGCTGCGAGGAAAGCCAACTTTTGAATCTCGAGTTCGAGTCCAACTGAATGGCTCTGTTTAGATGGGTTTCGGACTTTAACGCTTCATCGTAATCCAGTGTCCGTTATTATCACCTTCTAAAGATAGGGTGTGCTCGTGTTCATCCTAACAGACTTATGGGGCTGAACTTGCCGGAAATATTTGTCCACACGTAGATTTGTTAACGTATACATTACTTGGTTAAAACACTCTAATAATTGTATCAATTGATTTGCTCGTTACAAACAGTTATGATCAGATTACGAATAGATAATACTAACGAGAAGATTGTACCTCACAGGATGCCTCATGTCTGTCGTCAATCTGACGTGTCCGCTTAGCGGATTCACACACCCTTTAAAAAGAACGAAGTTGGCCTAATAGACAACAATCAAGGCCCACAAGGTGAAACTGTGGTACTCGAACCCACTTTAACAGGGTCCCAGAATAGGCAGGATCAAGTTCGAAATGAGATTTCCTCCACAATGCCACGTCTCCGCGTGACGAACGATTCTTTTCTAAATTTAGGCCTTCAATGGAGCTTTTTTCTTTCGTTTCAACACCCCGTCAGGCGGCTTTCGGTCAGAAAACCAGATGCATGTGGATACCACGATGGGTTCTGTTAAACCCACCATTGTTATCCGCACGGTCGCGTGCCACATGCGCAACATCAGGTTTTTCGTATGTGTTAGCTCCCCATAACTAACGAGCTATTTATGGACGTTTGCTATACTGGGGTAGGCGTTCCTGAGAGGAGGAGATCTCCAAGAAGCAGGTACTTCGGCGAATGCTGTACATATTCTAGAGAGGCGTCACTGAAGATCTATCTTGGAAAGATAAAGCCATGTGGTGCTGCGCGCCCTTCGCATATTTCGTTCACAAGACGACCAGACCAAGCCGATCCACCACACGACATGCGGCTTCTGATGATATTTTGTGCAAGTTGTAGCTTTTAACAAAAAATCTCAATTCGATGCGAGTTACGGCGATAGGCCCGTAGTTTTTCGACAGTTTTTTTAGCCTAACACTTCGATTGAACGACGCACGGTAGATTCAATAATAAGTTATTGTAGTTGGTATAATCTTAACTCTTGATTTCGACGTTGCAGCAATTGGTCACAGTACGTGTGCCCTACGTAGGCCGTAATTAAGCTTGTTATTTCTGATGAAAAGAAAACTGAAAGTTCCAACATAACATAAAAAATGCATTTACGTAAATCTTCGTAGCATTATTACAACTTTGTGCTATGTCTTATATTTGTTTAAACACGTTTGTGGTAGTTATGAGACAGGTTTGATCTGCTGAATAATTTAGATCGTGGAGGACCTTTGGTGAATTACGCAGAAATGAAAACGCTTGAGTAAATAAAAATCCGTAGTACAATTATATCAACGGATCACGATGTCATATATACATTTTTATGTAAAAATAGATAATTCTTTACCCAATCGTTTAAAGATAGAACCATTTTCCCGTTTGCCTAAAGAAGCTTCATCTTACCCAAACGCGATGATATAAGCACGCTCGTCAGCTAAACTATAGCATCGCTACTCCATGGCGACCAAAATAAGATGAAATTGCAACAATTTTCAACCTTGCTTTCCACGGATCAGGTAGTTCGTATTACGATTTGCTGACATCTTCTACTATGTTGAATTTGTTCTCTCTTTATACTCCTTTCTGCCCATTGCAACGAGAACGCAGCTATCGTGTGAACGTACGGATTTAAAGCAGAGCAATCTATTAAGACATTAGCGCTATGTGCAATCATTGCGTATTCTGCAATTCTGTTAAAGCAGTTTTACTTACAACAATAAAACTCAGAGGTAGTCGTATTTTTCTCATTGGGGGCTTCGGGTAACGCTAACAACACTGGCACGTCGCTGCAACCTAGTGAGTAGTGTGGGATTAACAAACCCACAAAACCCCATGTTTCCCTCATCCCTAGGTTCGGTAACCGGTCAGACATTATTTCTATGAGAGCTTGTCGTGTGATTTGTACAAATGCTCATCGATTTAATGCCGTGTATTCGCGCTGCCGATATTTTCGCGCCTCGTCTAGAATTTGAACTTGTTTATTATTGCTCGTGTCTGGGGGCTCTTCGGTGGCGCGCACCGTGTCGAGACAAAATAAAGCAAAACGTTCGGTCCGTGCCATACCGACACAGGCTTACTGATGTGAGTGCTAATTGAAGTTTGTGTGTTCGTCATTTGTGTGTTCCCCTTATCGGCTTGTTGGCAGCCAGGGTAGTAGTACTTTTGTGCCCATGTTTTTTGATGGTCCGTAAAATTGGGGCACTTCCCTTGCTGGAGTAACTTCTGGCCTCTTTGAGCTGGGGAGTTTTGGTGGTTTTTATACTCTTCTCGGGCCAGTAAATAGGCAAATGTTCGATAAACTAAACGCAAATTGCTGTAAGCTGACGCGGGCCATAGCGACCTAAAATAATAATGATAACCAAAAGAAGTGCAAACTTTTGAAGCGTAAAAAAATGCAGGCCATTCTTTAGTATATACCGTATAATAACACCAACAATTGTTGTTCCAAAATAATTTATCCGACACAAAAACCTACTGCTACATTAAGTAGAAGAAAACTTATTTGTGAGAGTAGTCTAAGCGATTTTTGCACTTCTAAAAAATTATCAATTTTCTAGAACTTCGTTAAATTTTTAGTATTATCACAGGTCACTTGCACATACGAGGCAGAGAAACTGACGTTGAGCTAATTAGTTAAAAATTCTGCTAATGTATGCAAAGCAAGCTACGTTCGAGGGCGTCTAGTTTGGTATAGTGGTAAAATAAAATTATAGTCTTTGCTTAAACGAATCCTTGGAAACTCAAATTTTGTATTCAATTAAAAACACAGTAAAAATATAGGTAAAACATTTCACAATATATTTGATTTTTACTTTTCTCGTGTTTACTGGGTCATTCTGTGTAATTCGGATTTGATTCAACATTAATAAATCTCCAGTGTAGCTCAAAAATCGGAGGCCATTATCGACGGTTTTAGTTAGCCCGTATGAAATTTGCGAGGTTTGCTCATGTTATCTATTAGGCTCTGCCAAAGCTAATTCCTCTGACCTAAATGATATCTTGGCTTATTCTAATCGTAACCCGCAAGTTTCAGTGGATGAAGTTACCCGGCTAATTATTAACTTACAAAATGTCCATTAACCCTAAGCAAAGTAGTTCTCTTCAGACTTTACGTCCATTGACCCTAAGCAAATATTTGTCTTCAGACTTTTTGCTGCATCAATCAACAATAGACTAATTGGGAAGCGACATAGGGATAAGTGCTCTTGGCAGCAGACTGGAATAACTTCCTACAGTGTAAGAAACAGAGCAAAAGCGAATACATTTGTAGTGCGTCGCCGAAAAAAGACTACAAATCAACTCCGTAGGTATATTCCGCTGTATTGTTGTAGCAAACACTATGGTGCCAGTATCATCCTGAAATCCATCCATCATATCACCGTTGAATACGTTACGGCCCTTCCGTACTAAATCTACTCCTCTCCGTTTTCCGTCCTTTATTCGTGTTTTTGCAGGCGGTGTTATCTTCATCTATCAAATAAGAGAGACGACTAAAAACTGACGATACGACGTCCCCTTTCCACTAACTGTGCTCTTTCCTCGAGACAGGGTTAAATCCAGTATACGGTTGCTGTTTACTTTTTCGGGGTGGGCATCCAAGAACAAACAGATCCACGATGCTGTTCTACTCGTTCTTCAAGTCGTTGGTAGGAAAAGACGTCGTGGTCGAGCTGAAAAATGACATCAGTATCTGCGGTACGCTGCACTCGGTCGATCAGTACCTCAATATCAAACTCGTCGACATATCCGTTACCGATCCAGACAAACACCCGCATATCTTATCGGTGAAGAACTGCTTCGTACGGGGCTCGGTGGTTAGATACATTCAGCTACCGCACGATGACGTCGACACCCAGCTCTTACAGGATGCCGTACGGAAAGAGATGAAATAAAGCCTGATAAATTCGACTTTGAGAGATGGGGCCGGTCGAACTTCGTGTTTATGTCAAGCGTTTGTTGACCTTAGGTCGAAGTACGGGGCACGAAAGGTAGTCATGGCAGGCAAACATAGTATGGAAAGCTTCGGGAGTAGCGCCTGCATCGTTGCGGCGCTAGCGCCGCGTCGCTGAACCATGGCAAGCATGTAGCACTGAACCGGCCCTAACTATATGATAGAATGGCTATGTTGTACAATAATAATGCTGGAGGTAGTAGTAGACAAGTCACCGGAAAGAAAATCAATTCGAGGAACCTCTATGGACGTTCGGTTAGTGGTAACTCTGTCGCAAATAAACGGATAAATGGTGGGTTATTGCCGATCTCCATTGTATACAGAGTGAGGTTGGTAAATCAGAGCTTAATGCTAAGGTAGAGATTCTGGGCTTGAATACTTTTAGTTGTCCATCTATTTACTCGTTTATTAATATCATAAGTAACAGTACACCGTGTTGTGTCTAATATAGCCGCTCCAGTGACGTTGGTATTCACGAAAGAGGATCATATTGTTTTACCGGTCTTGCCGTAGTGTCACTGCAAAATCACTTCAAATGTCGGCCTGAAATTACACACAAGAGGTTTCGATGTCGTTATGTACAAAAATCGGCTGTATAGCGTAGTTGTCAAATCCGTGCCATGGACCACTCGTTCTTGTCATGACTGATTCCTGTTCGTTACTCTTTGGGCACATATAAACAGACAAAACACACTCCGCTCATGCACACACCGGGCGGATGAGACACGTTCGAAGGGATACGTCGTAGCAGTGGCAATTCCACGTCGACTCATGTTTCTCAACTGTAAATAATTACCCACTCACCTCCCCCATGCGCGAGCATAGGTAAAAAATAAGCAAAAATTATTTACAAGCAAGTGTGTCAACATGTTACCAAGAAATACTCGCTTGTTAAATAAGATTGACTGTGAATTAGGAATTTTGCTTGTGAATAAACAAGAATTATTCTACACAAAACAAACATGGATGCCATGTATGTGATTTCTATTCAATTAGTATATCCTTCGTTGCCTGATAACATTTGGCTGGACCAAGCTAATTCGTCGATTTTTGACGGGGAAGTATTATTACAATATTATGTAGTAGTATTACAATATTATGGTAAGCTAAACTGCGCAGTAAAATATGCACGAAATCTACAAAAGCGCATCTAAATATAATGCCATGAAATTTTAAAACAAGAAGCTATCCGACTAATAAAAAATCTACTATATTGAAGTGCCGCTTGAAAATGTTGCAGTTTGTTGTTTGGGACCGTCTTGAATTTAACCATTATATTTGGGTCGCTAGACTGGATAACCGCTGGACATGTTTCCTTCCGTAAGTATGCTTTAATGGCTACATATGGTTATATATAAAAACGAAGGGGTAACTTTCACACACAGTTAAATAGATCACAAATAGCTCAAATGTATCCACACAATACCTAACGCATAGTAGAATGCGAGTGTACGTACCGAATTCAGTTGTACCCCTTCGTTTCATGCCACACAGTTCATCTACGTTTCAACGCACATCTAGCTTGAAAAAACGGCTTACGTCTCGTCATTGCATTTGGTTACGTCTCAAGTCTAAAACAACTTTTGCACTGCATATATGGAGCATAGATTTGAAAGGTTAAAGATTGGAAACTTGATCGAGTTGAAAGATCATACGACGACAGTCCAGTTCAAGAAGAACATGCAGAACTAGATGGTAAACCTCAGCTTGTTTGATAACCAGTAACGATAAAATGCTAGCTTAAACGGCTTTATTGTATTTATATAAATATACGATAAGAGTGAAGATCAAAATTCACCAAAGCACATTTACTCACAATCTAAAAAAAGCGCAATAACCATAGTTGAGTGCGTTTGCTTCCCGACAGCGAGCTAGCTACCGCGTCTACTCTACAGCTTATGCGTCTCGCATAAAGACCGCCAGTACAGAAGCAACACACGGAGGCGACATTGACGTGTTAGGCGATTCTGTGGGCGAGCCACGCGAAGCAAATCCTAACCAGCAACGAAGTATGTAGTCCGAGTTCAGCTCGGGCTTTGCCGCACGCTTGAGTCGCCTGATGTCTACCATTTCTGTAGTTCGGGACGATGATTTCCTCGTCGATCGGAACCGCATACGTGGAAGACGAAAAGGACAGGACCTACTTACAGACACTATACGCCAACTGGGGCACAGTCTTGACCATGGCGCTGGTCGTGGTCTGGGGCGGCATCTACGTATTCCTGTTCCTCGTCGTGCACGTCACCTACGAGCAGACCAACACGTTCGTTGGGATTGTCGTCCCCTTTCTCGTCTTGCTGGGGATGTTGCTCTGGTCGTTTTTTCTCACCTCGTTGACATCGCCACGACCTATTCCGCTGCAGTACAAGCTCACCGATGTGGAATGGGAAGCTTTCGAACGGCTTGTTGAGTCGCCAAGCACCCAGGAGGAGTTTGTGTCGCGGCTGGTCTCAGAGCGGCAACTTTTCATGATGGGGCCAAACCGACAGATCAACGTCTGCCGGTCGTGCCGCCAACTCAAGCCCGACCGAACCCATCACTGTCGGCGATGCAAGATGTGTGTAATGCGCATGGATCATCACTGTCCGTGGTTTAACAACTGCATCCACTTCCACAACTACCACAGCTTTTTCTGTACACTGTTTTACACGGGACTAACTTTCGCGTATGTCGTGGTCACCGTCCTGCTGTTCTATACGATCAAGTTCAAGTGGCAGCTTAGCAGTCTAGCGTACTACGAGCCCGTCCTGATTCTCGTCGCCGTCTCGACGCTGTGCTGTTTGATGGTCATGAGCTTCTTCTTCTATCACATGTACTTGTCGGCCAAAAATCGGACGCATATCGAGAATCTATCCTCCGACCAGAAGCAACTGTACGACCTTGGCTCCAATTGCAAGAACTTCAAGGTATACACAATATATACAAATATATATTCTCAAATATATACAAATATATATTCTCAGGGCAATGTCATATCTCTTATGTTAATAGATTAAGAATGTAGCGAGTTAACACTCGGTCTTAGTGCGTGTTTGTGCTCCAGTCCGAATTAATTAATAATCTCAAAGCGTTGTTTTTCTTTGCGTTTGCCCGCCATTCAGTCGGGCTCACGTTGTGCAGTCTCAACTCTGTAAATAGCGAGCGCTTATGTTAGATCCAAAACCCTGGTCTCTATTACTCTAAACAAGTCTATTGACTTGTTCATCGTTCGGTTGCCGTCCTACGTACTACGTACTACTATAGTTGTGTATATAGTACATGATAATGATTCAGTTTCATTACAGGCAGTCCACGGTCCTTGGTACCTCTGGTGGTTCCCGGTGTCATTTCCTGAACACGACGGCTGCTCTTATGTACATGCACCCTCCGGACCCCCAAAGGATACCGAAATGATTTCTGAAATTTATGGCGGGCGTCCACCGAACGCACCACGAAACAGACAAGAGCGGAACTTCAAGAAAAATGCGCAGCTCCACCCGCAAAAGCTCGTACAGGATGCCGGTCCTTCACCAGTGTAAAGTTGAAAACGAGATGTCATTATTCCTCGTACTTTTTCGTGAGACATTGCCGTACGTGCTGAGAGTCGAATCACTGTAACTGTGGCCAATACCGACGCGTCACCCATACACGACCCTCAACGCATGCATACCAAGCATGGCCCGAGCCAGTCACGGTGGACGAACGCCTCGAAACAACGCAACAACAAACAACGCTAGGATCGTACAGCCACTGTCAATTGTACCTACCTATCCGCGCGCCATCGCTGACACTACCGCGGGCCTAGCAGGAATCACTGCTCCATCTGCACGGCGTCAGTCACAACGTATCCGATCGATACAGGTGAACATCCCTCAGTCTAGACATCGTCAAAACCGGAGATAACGCCGCGGCAGAGAGACGAATGGAGCAACAATACACAATTATCAAAACCATTGATAGTACTACTAATTAGAGAGTCGGGTGAAGTCACCTCGCTCCAACTGGCTTATGACAGCCAAGGAACTGTCCGAGCGCTTAGCTTATTGAGCAGCAACAACTCAGTAGCATAAATGCACGGAGCAAAGCATCTTTTCACAAACTGCGTGTCTCGTAATCCGATAGGCGTGGAGAAGTAGCTAAGAGGGGCAAGAAATAGCACAAACAGGCGGCTGTGTACGTCGAATTCGCCGCCACACTGTGTCACCACTTCTTAGACTTGGATATTGGACGGCACCAGACGGCCGAGCGGCATAGCGCTGCTTTTGAGCTGCCGTGTACGGCCAATAGTAAACGCTCCGTTCGATTCCGTCGTATCTGCTAATTGAGAAAGTTAGAACACGGTGGCACAGGTAGACGTGGCTATAATGATCACTTAAGACATTAATTCGCACCTAAACGCATTGGTCCCATCTCTTTAACCTAGCAGCGAACGGCAATCAAGTAGCGCTGGCAGCAATGTCACGTCTCGGAACGTCTGTTAACAGATGAGTCACCTAGCGGTTTAGCACAAGGAATCGTAAAATTCCTGAGCGAAAAATCCTGCCTTATTTACTGAATGGTACAGGTTTTATACGGATCTGAGATAATGAAGAACGTATTTTTCGTCATACGTAATCGAGAACATCAATAAGCACCTATGTACGCAGCGTACGCAGACCGACGGCCTTCCTCACAGAACGCTCGCATCGAGCGTTAACGAATATGTTAAACAAACACGCCCAGGTTCTACCATTAGTAGTTCACACCTGCAACGCGTCGCACAAGAAAATAGATAAAATGTCCTGCTGTTATCTGCTTCAAAATGCACCAAGCCAACCCTATGTTCGATAGCGCCCTGCCGCTGTTGACATCAACTTCAGCTCTACCAGAAATCAGACTTGCGGATGTGCTGGTTCCGACTGAATATGCGTTTGTTATACCTTGTTTATATACTTCGTTATATATATTGCTTGGCTAATTGACGGTGACGAAAGTGTATGGCGTAACACTTAGCTGACACATGTAAATATGCCGAATAAGTAAGTGGTGCTACAATGTTTTAGCATATACGTTTGTGCATCTGGATATGACTGTGTATTAATAATGTACCGATGTAACCTGTAAGGAACACAAATGCGCTAAAGCTAACACACCGACAAATAAGAGTAAAGGGCAAGACGATTAGCTTTTGTCAGTAAATCTTTAAAATAAGTTGTAGCGTTTGCAATGACATATTGTAAGATTTGGTAATTTGTCAATTGAAGGCATGTATGTCGTCTTTCTTCTCCAGGAAGCAACCTATCGTGTGAAGTTGGCGTATAAAGTTCGTGTATCATCTGACGTGGGAATCATAAGCTAAAGCTATAACAAGCTTAATAAATAACCACGTCTTGAGGTTATCGACTAATTGACGGAAGAAGTCAACTTATTGTAAAACTTATTGAACTTATTGTAAAAACTAGATGAATTTTTTGCTTGCGATGTTATATTCAGGGGACGACGATTACCAATTGTCGCTAAAATTTCACGTTTTCTAAACCACTAGTAGAGCGTTGTTCCCTCTCTTCGAATGCAAGACCCTAGTGCGTTTCTCTGCGGTGTTGTTCTGGATAGTTAAACAGCTCAAAGGTGAAGCAAGCTTTTTTTATTCGGCATCACCTATACTTCTCCGGTATATATTTTTGACGACTGCTCCGTTTGTGCAAATCTGTCTACAAACTTGTTCGCCCTCCCTTTGAGCACAGCAAGCCATCAGGAAAAGCTATTTTCTCTTACGCTACGCAATTGCCCGGCAGTCCAATTTAACCATGCTATGCTAGGCTGCGCTTCAATGCTCTGAGAGGCTTCAAGTGTGCTCAGCTGTTATGTGGACGCTACCCGACAAAATCGCCACGGAACTATCGCATACACCTGCATTTTATTCCACCTAGAGGCTCCTAGAAAGCCGAATACGGCGCGTTACGTGCATGGCAGAAGCAAGTCAAAAAGCGCCCAGCCGTTGCAATGTGCAATTACGTTTAACGGCCAATATCACAGCCCAGAGGTCCGGTATTGCGATCAGAACTTGCCCGCAAACCGCTTGACATTTACTAAATACAGTATAAAAATCGTCGTCCCGTGTCTACTAAGCGTGCATCGTTTGGACCATAACCTTGCTGGAACGCACAGAAGGTAGCTTCTGCAGGATTAGGGGATCGAGATCGAAAAGGCCACAGAAAACATGTTTGCTATTTAAACGAACAAAGAGCATTAACTGACAACGAGAATGGGCTTTTCTATGGCGCCGGCGCACGAATGCTGTCTGTTTTCCCGTGGCCATATCGAGTGGGCGACGTAATCCAACTTCGGGCCGGGAGAGAATTTAAGCGATTGGTGAAGATGATCTCTTAGATGTAGTTGGCTAGCAAGCTTATTGTTGAAGTAAATCATATATTACTTATTGATGAAGTAAATCTTTGTGATGGTTTTTTTGACGGTGTGAAAACGATTGTGTTCTTACTCGTCATTCCGTGCTTTTGACGACACTCCGTATAAGCAAGTGGCATATAAGGAAGACTAAGTGTTATCGAGCAGAACTAACTCGTCGATTATTCTCAAGCACCACGAAGCGTGGTGCATGTGATTGTCGGACGAAAAAAGCCTGAAGGAAACTGGACACTTGAGTCCCACCAGAGGTCTGTGGTCGGTATAAAGATGTTCTTGCTTCGTGTGGACAGTCGGAGGGCTTTCGTGGTGGCATTCGCTTCGGCTGCGTGGAGTTTCGTTTGCTTTGCCCCTGGAATCGCAGAGGGCCAGGAGTATGATGAGGCGACGACTTCACGACCGGCTCTTAACCAACTGCGCCAAAAAGCTGCTTATGAGTGCTCATATCGGTATAGTAATAACATTGTAAGTAATAACATTGTAAACAAGGCTTACTAAGTTTCTGGTACCGCACGGGCATCTCGTCGCTAGGTGGCCATTCAATATCGCTGTAGTGGAAGTTTCTGTGCTTTACTCGGTGCCGATTACAGAATAAAGTTGCCACTAAATTCTTATTTCAACAATGGCAACGCATTATGTTCCCATGTCGGATGTTGCTGATATGTAGATATCATGTTTTGTTGTTCGTAGTACCGGACGACAAAGTAACTGAATGATAGGATATATTGTATTGTTGTTTATTCGTCAGTAGCTCATGGCACTAAATTATACATATGAAATTGGCATTCTGTACTGACAGTACAACGTCTCAGAAACTCACTGCCGAGAATGCGTCTTACACTGGGCTGGTGACGATACTCAATTAATGGAAGAAGTCGATAAGGTAAGATCGTTGTAAAAACTGAAAGTTAAGGTTTAAGGAGAGGCAGAATATCATACGTCTTGCACTACTATCTAGTGAACAGATTATTAGATGTGTTGTAGACTTCCCGTTAGACCCGGTGAAGTGTACTCAAGTGTGACAAAAGTATAGTAGAAATATACTACAACATTTGGCAGTACAACGGTTGTGTTACAAGGGGTAATTGATACTACGTTCCGTGCAGCATCTGCGTCAATAGAATGTTACGTCTAAAATCAAGCGAAAATAAATTATATAAGCAGATAAATGTACACCCTAAATGATACAGAATGCATGCAACGAGAACGATTTTGTACATTATTTCGATCCGCTTATTTGTATTGTTTTAACATATTCTTACAGCTCGTCTACAGGATGACCTTCGACTGCCGGCCAATGGTATGATTAGGTGCTTTTTTATTAAATACTTAATTTTTAATTTAGTATTAACTTAATTGTGCATGATCTGTTTGATGTGTTGATAACTGTCTACAATAAAATTCCTTACATGAAACTTATTGCATCAAAAGTAAATTGATTTGATAATGTGTCTTTGTTTTGAATTTAGCGAAATCTAAAGGAAAGTCTTCGCAAGTTGTGCCGATCATCGTCTCTGCCGGAACGAAGGGTTTGTCTGTTGTTAAGGAGCTCTAGTCTTCGGTTTTTATGTACCTATGCTATCCAGTCACCAGTCAATCTGTTAAGACGTTTTTACTGAACAGACCAACAACAGCAGGAAACAGCAGGAAATATTCGAAAACGATATTATTCTGAAGAAAACCGACTTCAATTCTCTGAATGGATGGACGATTACAGTATAACAGCTGTTTCAAGTGATGATGCCGCGCTACAGCTCCACTACCTTTTTTAGTAGTCATATCTAACTGATTATTCTAACTAATACTATTCTGACGGTATGCAACAGCATGCCTAACTCATTTTTAATTTTTTTACAGACTTTGCAAGCATACGTCGACTGCGATGAGTGCCTAGGTCGAAACGGTGTTAAGGACGTTGGCACAACCTTCGACGAGGTACTTGAAGCGTTGCCTTTCTTGCTTCAACGGTTCGCGATCCATAGGTGTGCGCAATGTATAGACATCGACTAGCAGCTACTATTTTCATCAATTTTCGATTCTAATGACCTTTCCCTTAACAAAAAACAGGTCGTAAACGCACGTAAAAACTGCATCCGAGTGGGTCACAAGGTAACTGTATTAACATCATCGTTTGGTGGCAAAATCTACAAAGATTTCAAGTACGACTACGACTATGAGCTCCTCCGCGAGATGTACCGCAAGGGATGTGAGGAGCATTTCAGTGAGGTAGGCACTCCCATGTCAACATCAGTCGAGTACCACGTGGTAGATTAGCGAATATTGGGTTTCTCGTAACGTAATGATCTAGTCTGGCATTACTGAAGGTCCTGCGCTTTGCGTACGTCCTTCATGACCAACCAGAACGTGCTCGAAACTCCTGTTTATAACAAAGCCTAGGCTGAATCGCAATTAATTGTGCACTTTTAATTCATACGGAAACGCGCGCTTGATGTGTACAATTTTGTTACATCGAGAAATTGTTTTCTTTTTAATAAATTTAAGCAGTGCCTTGTTGATTGATCGACGACTGGGGAAGACACCCAAAACGGAATTAAAATTATTACGGAATGAAACATAATATGCTCGTTGGCCATGGTTGTTTTTAACCTCATCTGAAAATACATGTGCTTCGTTTTTTCTAGCAAACGGTGTCGACGTGTAGGTCATGCTTTGACAGTCTTTTTCTCTGGCCCGAATACCCTGCTGATCAGGCCTCAAAAAAACTTCGCTCTTGTTTGCCCGCTGTAAGTTGAGCAAAGGACTTTCGTCGATACTTGATACAGTTGCCTCCAGCGTAAAGTTTTCAGTGAAGACGTCATGCTGCTTATCTTTTTAATGAGAGGAAATTTCATTTTTTAAACTTTTAGTTTTATTAAGGGATACGTAAACGTGTAAATACCACCTTTAATTTGTATGTAGTTCTCTCACCTATTATTTCAAGTTTTAGGCATTATCACTCTGCTGCATAGACTTTTTTGCATAAAGAACCAAATGGAAAAAATTATAGGTGAAATGTCTGGCTACTTACTAACACTTCTATGAAACACATGCATACGCTTAGGTGTGCTGGTTTCTTTCACAGCAGTTGGTTTTATTAATATATAGAAACGATACTTTCGTACAAGACGACTTTCCCCGACCTACCAATAAAGACCTGCTGATTTCGACTTGTTCGTCGTATAACATTAATCTCAGCCAATTTGAACGTAAATAAAAACTGTTTTGTAAAACCGAGTTTTATGTTATGACTTCGTTTTGCAGCTTTCGTACAAAGAATTGTTGGCGCGGCCGTGTCAATTCCTAAATCATCCCATCTACCAGGTACGCCCCGCTTCGTGCGAAAATTCACATAGATCTATAAACCTCGATTGCTCTACGTAAATTACTATACCAGACTTTCGGAACCTGAAACATTTGCAAAGTAAGAGGCACGCTTCGTGCTAAAGGCATACATTCTATACATTCATTCTTACAAGGCATACATTCTTATATGGAAACTCGAATACGTAGGTTAAAGATTTTGTTTGCTCACCTTTTTTGGAACTTGTCTGCAGAGCTTATTCGTTTCCGTCGGCTACGAGCAGTGTCGAGCATGCTTTGAAAATGCCACCATTCAACAGAACGCCTCACGAGAAGAGGTAATCTAATCGTTGTTGCTGTATATGCATTTGTATCTAGCCATATTTGTACCTCATTGCATGCGTGTGCGCCTTGCGACCGGAGGATACACGTCGGTGCACGGGTTCGATCCCCGCCGTTGCACATTTACCTTTATATGGGGTCCGTCTCACGAAGTAATGCAAAAAGTGCTACCAAGGACGTTAAATGTTGGCTGATGGTCAGCCCTAAAAATACTTAGATTTATACATCATGAATACAATCTGCTTAATTAATTTTAATTCGTATTTTTTATTCATGTAGGCTTAGATTTTTCTGTACTTTGTCTAAACGCTTGAAATATTATTTGACTTTTTTCAGCAACTCACTATATCGTACTATTGCTTGCCACCGGTGAGTGCCGTTGGAGTGATACAATGTTGTTATAAATTCACTATGGCTAATTAATGGATGCGTGGAAGAAAAAGAGTACTACGTTCCACTTAGCTAACACGGATAAAACGCATAGTACCTTATGAAATGACAACCTGCTTGTAGCTAATACAAGAAAAAGCATAATAAATACTCAGATTTAATGGGAAATTTCCTTCAGGCAAATCCTCGTGAAGAATTACAGTTGCAGCTTTGCTCAAAGATCGACCAAAGTTTGCCTCTTTGGAACAACGCAGCTCAACCACGCGACCTTTGCTTCGATTGGGCCGTCAAGCAGAATCTCTCAGCTGGCACCAGTTACATTCAGGTCGTTAAGTGCCGTAGGGCCAATACCCGCCGTCTTTCTATTTTCGTGTTTTTTTTTCTTTTTGACTCAGCCACTGTGATCTCTTATAAGCCACTTTTCAACCACACAGAACCTTGCTGACTTCGTCCTACTGTTACACTGTTATAGTGTAGTAAGCTGAATGTTCACCATCCGATGAAACGTCATTGTGACCACTGCATGATTCACTAGTAGGTCTTTGACTCTCGTTTCAGTATAAAGCGGCGCATCAGGATATTTCCGAAAGGGTAAACGTATTAAAATTGCTATACTAAATATATAATATTCTCAGAAGAGTAGAATTTTACTTCAAGTTCGTTAGCTCACGTACTGCCTCCAATCTGCTTCGTTACGTATCATTGCGAGTACTTTAGAAAACAACGATTTCAAGCTGTCTGGTGAGCTTAGCAATCTGTGGGCTGGGTTGCATGCAGGAGTGATTCGTTTTGTTGCTCCTGAACGAATTGGCAAACTAATCAAAGAGTTATCTCATTTACAGATTAGGAACTATCTTATTGACACCTGTTCCGGGGACTATAAGGTATAGTGGATTGGTAATTTGTGTTTGTTTCTTAGTGATCCTTTAACGCAAAAAATAAAAGAAACGCAAAATCATATTGTTCAGCAAACTAGTCTTACATTACTTCTCTCATCATTGTATTGCCAAACACTACAGAAAATATTAATTCGTAGCCAATAGCATTTATTTAAACCGCGACTAGTCAAAACGTATCCTTTCTAATTTAGTATATCTTTAGATATAAATTTATCTGTAAAGGACCCTTCATCAAATCAACTATATGCTATTGTCCAACAATTCCAACGTTAACATTTAGGTTTAGCAGAGTGACTCGAGTAAACACGTGTCCTTCAAACAGAGGATCACGGAGAGTACAATTGAGTACGTGGTTTGCCAGACTGTTGTGGAGACACCTTCTAAGAAAAATAGACGGCCGTATTGTCCAACAGGCTATGGAGAAATGCCGAGATTGCATTCAACTGGCCTTGTCAAGGATAGCCTCTTCGCCAACGCGTGTGGTCCGCCATGATTTCGATGCGGCCTTTCGCTGTTTATTTGCCAACAAAAACCAGAACCCGTCTCAACTCGATACGACTTCCGTGATACCGCCTCCGCTGGACGATTCCGCCATGGACGATTTGCTCGTTCCGGTAGGGCAACTGTCACTTTATTGAAAACAGACGCTTGATTAATTACGAGTATTATTGTTAAGAGATCAGCATCCAACAAGTCAGTCTATTGTGCTGCAATCTTAGGCGTGTTTCCCTAAAATTTTATTAAGACATTCACATGAAAAGAAACAGCAGTGCTAGTTAGACAGGAGACTGAACGTGTCGGTAAAATCAAAGAGATACATATTTATTGTCAGCGTAGAGTATTATTTTACACATACCTGCGAGGGTTCGAGTTTACAAAAGCGCACCAGAACGAATCAAATGATGTGCGCTACACCTTTAAGCCGCTTTAGCATGTCTTCAAAATGCGAATTCCTTCTTAAATAGCATGTACTTGTATGCATAGTAGCTAAAAAGAATGGATAATACCTTTTAAGACATGCCGTTCGTTCCAGAAGCCTTCAAAAATGCTCGTTAATTCCTTTCAGAATTTGAACAATGGTGGCCAGGTTCCGGGAAACCCTGCGATTCGAATTGCCAGCGATTCACGATGAGATTCCACTACTGAAGCAGCTGCTATGATTCCCGGCTGAACTTGGCAAGTACTCAGAAGCTTCAAATTCTGAGGAAACAAACCAGAACATAAGGCAGCAAGACTCCCAAAGTACATACTTGTAGAGGAATAAAATAAGTGAGCGCTCCATCTGGCAAAAACGACCAGTTAAAAACTGTTCATACGAATGCGTCATGCAGTTCAAACCCGCAAGCCCGTAGAGTATCTGTTCCAAATTCACATAACGGTGAGCATCACGCTAAAGTACCAGCATATAATCCCGTTTCGCTTTGCCATAATGTTTGTAGACGATTTTCCGCATGTGAATAATGGAATGGAAATAAAAAGTTTCCTGACAGTCTTTGGTATACGCGCGTGCGCACATATCTATACTCATGTGCGTACAATTATAATTGATGACGGTGTTATTTTTTTTACTTTAACTATTTGTAGTTGATTGTTTGTTTATTATTTATTTTTAACTGTTGCAGAATATATTGCATGTATGTTTGCATATCACGGACACAGACTTATAATAGAGGGTACCGCTGTACGTCGAACAGATCCTTTGCACGACGTGCCCTTAGTTTGGTAGGTGTCGCTGGCAGCTGGTTTGTAATCCAACGAAGAATATAACTGTTACATCAATAACAATTGTCCTTTGTGTTTGCACAAGGTCTTCCTCTCGGCCGTGCACAAACGTAAATGCGCACTAATGTTTCGTATTTAAATATAAAAATCTACTGGTACGTCTTGGCGATCAATCTCGTGTAGTTGATTGCTTTTTAGTCCTCCCACATGGAGATGCACCAGCACTATGCACAAGTTGATAACTTGGAGTGGGACAAAAATACAAAGATAATGTTTGCCGGAGAAGGTACGATGAACTTTTAGAAGACGAAATTGTGCTTGCATTCGGCGAAAATCTTTCTCTCTCAATGGGTGTTCGTGTATTGTACTCAGATTGTGATAAGTTCTACAGACATCTGCACTTCTGTTATCATAGCGATATCATGGTCATGGTAAAATGGTCACTTTTATAGCCGTAAAATTTATAGAATACAGTGTATAGAGTCCAAGGATTTTTTGTTCAGGCACTTGCTAGTCTCGTGGGTTGTACAATATATAAGAAGATGTCACGTTCAATAGGGGGCAACTCAGGGCCATTGTCAATCACTTCTCGCTAGTGAACAACCTTTCAAGCGGCGTGATGTGCGGCTTGGCCAAGATAGTACACTGGCGGTGCTCCAAAACCGTTGAATCCACATTGGAACGCTCTAAAAACAGAACGTAGGGGAACTTTAGAAGCGTTTCTTGTGAAATATACGCATGCATTCAACAGCAAGTGAAAAGCCTATCCACATTTTGCTTTCGTAAATTCTACTACAAGTTTATCACCGATATACCGAATATTTTTATCACCGATGACTGAAAAAAAGCGCATACCTAGAGTACGCTCCCATATTGTCTATCAGAATCCACTGATCGCATTCAAAGTCAATGGCATGGTCCCACTCGACGATTTGATCAAACGGGTTGCAAGTAGCGCCCCAAAGAACGGTCTTGGCGTCGGGCTCCGGGTTACCAACATTTGCGAGTTCTTCATCCAGCTCCACTCGGTAGTAATGTAAATCGAGGAAGGGCAATGTGGCCCGTGGAATAACATTAAAGCGAGACTCGTTGAGGAACACATTGCGTATGTGGACAACTGTAAGGAGAATACATTTGCAGGCTACTTTGTGGAAAACCGCATGTTCGGCTTCTCACAGATGGTTTCCATCGCTGTGACGTGATCACTCAGGTCCAAAGTCAATGAAATCAGAGGAAGCGACTAGACTAGATGTATAGGAAAGACGAAATGTACATAAAACTCAAAATAAAACCGAAAGGATTCATCCTTACCGTGTCGTTCGTCTGCGACTGTGCTATCATCAACCGCATCCTGTAAATCCTTTGCGGAGTGTGATGCCGACAATTTATCATACATTTTGTACAGAGGCTGTATTCGGGACATGCGCCTGCTCAGATCAATTGACGACGAAGCTGCAACAGTGGTGAAAGCCGTGAACAAAAGGCGGCGGGTACGCATTTGAGAAGACAGAAATCGTCATGTCGAAGTACCATCTGTAGTAAATATAGATACGCACCAGAATGAACCTCTTCAACGATGCAATCCTTGACAGCGACTACCTTCGTGCAAAGGATCCATGCAGAGGTCGAAAAGAACTGGCCAGGTTCCGCAATCACCTGAACGCCGCACCCGATAGGGAAGTTCCGAGCCAGCGAATCCTGAATCACTGCTGCTATCTATAAGAGAATAGCATATTAGTTGTTCATATATATATATATATATATATATATGCTGCTATTTATAAGACAATGACATATTAGTGGTGCATATATATATATATATATATATATATACGCTGCTTACCTAGATGATGATAACTCACCTGGAGGAACTGTTTCCGCTTGCGTACACCGCCAGGGAAAGAGCCTCCGAGATTCAAAATGCGCATATTGAAACCCATTTCTGTAGCTTCATCGAAAACTGCTTTCGAACGTTTGATCGACTCATCGTAGATGAGGGCTGATTCGAAGCCTAGGCCCACGTGGAAGCTTTGCATGGTTCACAATAAAGAAGACGTTACACGAGTCACACAAGAAAACGTATTTTGCAGCAAAAATGCGGTTCCGCAGGATGACTGCCGCAAAAAATTGATAAAGAATGTCGAATGTATCCATTAACATAGAATGTAAATGATGCCATTTTCTGAGGCCATAGTAAGGAAAACCAACTACCATCATACGCTTCTCCTGAAGGCCTGAGGCGGTACACCTGTTATTTTTCTTGATACAAGAAGAAGTGGCCGACTGGTCGATGTAGAGTTAATGAAGTCCCACTACTTACTGAGTTCCCACAACGTTGAGCCCAAGCTGGTGACATCGACGAAGAATTCTTGTGACGAGTTCGGGGCTTGCGCCAAATTTGCGGTTAAACGTGATTTTGCTGGTATATTCACTTCCCTGTAGACGGATCAGCAGCCTAAACAAAATCAACACCTGTTTCATCGGCGTGAAAATTTTACTGCCTAGTAACATAACTACAAGTGAATGATTATTCACCTTCAACCATATCAAGTTGACTCTGTCGAACGCACACGCATACAAGAATAGATTTTTTTGTTTTACAGCAGAGCAGCTGTGATTTCCTATTTTCGTTCTTCATACTCCCGTTACATTGAAATCATTATTGCTGATTTTAGTGCATTCTGATATCAGTCTACAGTCCATCGAAATACCTATAACTATCTGTATATGAATTCATTTTGTACGCAGTAGATATCACCTCGCATTCATCTGTGCACATACACACACAAACACATGACTATAGGCCGTTTGTGTCGAACCAGAATTCGATCACTGGTTAAATATGTGACCTAAGTTAGTATCAGGTGCATTGGCACGAATGGCAAGAACAGAGAAACGTGTTCGAATTTTTTTCTCACAAGACACTACGGCCGGCGTTGAGCGTTGTTTCACCGCGTTTCGCTTTTATTGGCGATTCGGTGTGAAGTCGTCTTACGAACGACGCGAAATAAATTGGCCTCGTTGATAAGCCGACGCAGAATAAATGAAAATTACAATTGGCCAATTTAATTCGTAGATAGCAAATAGCAATTCGACAGCATCTATCTAGACTAACAGTTTTTTTTTTCTTTTTTATCGCCATTTTCCGCGTCATGCTCGCCAATCAATCGATGCTTGGTGGTCGCCATCACCATTTATCAGTGAGCGACTGAAAGACGCACATGGGGGTGCCCAATGCAACACACGCGTGCGTATGCTCGTAAGAGACTGTGCGCACAGTTTGTTCGCTCAAGCCACTGCAAAATTGTAACGGCAAGCGTTTTCGCTCGTAATCGATATTTCATTCATCCGTTCATGCTTTGACACCCGGACGCAACCACACACACACGCTCACACACATTGCCAGAATATGTACACAATAACCTCGACTCTTTTTAGGTTGCGACAGCTGCTTAGGTCTTTTCATTAGTAAGTTGGGGAAAAGGTGAGGCTACGCGATCTTCCCAAGGACATGCGGCTATTTAGGTGCACCACTCACAGGGCCTGATCCTTGAAGGGGAGGATCTTCTCGAGTTCGTCGAGAGAGTCGACGGTCATGAGGTTCGCTCCAACCTCGCAACCAAAAGCGATGTCCTTCCTGCACTTGGAGGTATTCGAGACGATGATATCAGCGCCTTGAACGCCCGGCACGTTATCCAGAACAAAACGGATTTCGCGCTGTGGGCAACGGCATGCATACGACGTTACTTTTTTTTATCCCTCAAGTTGCTTAGGTAAGCTTAAGCAAATTAAAACTGTCGTCCAGCAAAAGTATAAGGATAAGCATCAAGCTATATGGCATGATGAGGGACGAGACTTGGTAATCTTTCTCTACGTGAAGCTATATAGCATGTCCTATTCTGGATTATCGTTAATAAACCCTCGCTATACTCCGATTACGAATACGACCATAAGTTTTGCACGCTAGGCCCAGTCTAAAAGCCCATATAAATCTATCCTGTTGGACACGCGTACAGAGGTTCAGAGCTCTGCAACGCTATAACTCGTCATACCTCTTTAACTAGACAACATCGGATGACCGTCGGACAGACGTTTGCTCATATCTCGACATTTCAACCGACTATTTGACACCTTCTCGTCTTGCACGTTCGCATGCTTACCTGATTTGAGCAGTCAAACTTAACGCCGTTTTTGAATAGAACTCGAGAGAACAACGGGTCCGCGTTCGATTTTACCGCGTAGAATGGGGTGACCCTGGGTAGGTTCTCCTTCCACAAACGACATTTGTACTCCGCGTCGCGAAGATCACAAATGAAGAACGCTTCGTCGAAGCGCTGCAGCGAGGTATTCACAGCGTCAGAGATTGAAATCTAAATGTGATTTTAATCGGGACTTCACTGTGGGCATCACCGGCGATTGCCGCATTTTTCGATGCGATGCGAACATATATATGGGGAACTCAACGGAAGCCATTGTAAATGAAATTGTCTAATAAACTTCAGTCGAAGACGAAGAAGATAATATATAGTCTTTCTAAGAGATTCGGAAAAAATAAAGGATCTATCGTTGAGGATATTGTGCGCATCGCTAGCCGCAAGGTAGATTGCGTACATGGTAACCTTTCCCCTGAGCAAAACCCCATTCACCGGACGCAGATACGGACGTGTCTACAATTGGATAACATCGGACAATGCTACGAACCGATTGCAACGCGTTGTTCGGCATTTTGTGTCATTGACATCGTTAAGAGATAGGGCTCGAAACTGGAAAACCGGAAACCACCGCGACTTGGAGGAAGTTGCTTGAAATGGTTGCCGTCGATTGTGTATGACTAAACTGGCATAATGCGGAGTATTTTTAACAACATCCGCTTAATTGTAGAGACAATGTTGTTAATGTTATTGAGATTCGAAGAGAGACCAGAGAAGGAGGTTTCGCCGCCAAATTTAGTGACCATACAACTCTCATATGCAGCCGGCAGACAACGACTGCTAAAGGCGAATAACTGAATTAGATATTCGGTAGCGATTTGATTCATTTGGTAATTATCCGGTAGATGAGTTGTTGATTTTTTTAACTTGTCTATTTTGATGGCGCATAGCAGGCAGGGTAAACAACGTAGCCGTAGGCAGACCTACATTTGGCAATGGTGCAACAAGTCCACTAATTTAATTTGGTTCTCATTGACCGCGCACAATCAAACGGTTCATTTCCTAATGGAAGAAGAATTTCGTGGCAATCGCCTACAACATTTTTATATCCAAATTATTATAGCGAAACCACATGATTTCCCAAATTTGTCAGGTTCACGTGCGTCTGGGAAATCGTATCTGCTTCTTTTGTTTGGCGCGGATGCGTTTAACTATTTCCAGGACAATTCTTTACTGAACCATGCCTTAAGACAATTTTCCTTTAACTAATATTTTAGTATTTCAAATGTAGTGAACCCATGACGTGCTAGTGTTTGGAAACGGTTGAACTATAGTTCCAGTTCGAGAATAAGTTGTAAGAAAATTGACCCAACTTAAGCCTTGTATGCTTTACATTTCAGGTGAACTGTTGCATGACCACGTCTATATACCTCGTCAAAATGCGCACAGAATTCTCTATTTGGAATTTGTCACGGTAAATTGCGAAAATACAGTCCCACGTCGGCACTACAAATTGACCAGCGACGTCAGTGAAGGTTCCAACTATATCGATGAAGGCGCTAAGAAATGTCGTACCAGGCACCTCGCTACCTAGTTGGCTTGCCCGCTCTATATCCATAAACCATCACACGGGATGGCAAAATAATGATGAGGTACATACGTCCTGTCGGCGGATGAGTTCTGTAGCATACTTGCGACAGTCAGCCAAGGTTAAAGTGTCCCAGGGGTCAATATTGACCAGCTGTATTTCGTTGCGTGTAGTCGGCATATCGACTCCTTTCGCAGCTTCTGGGGCCTCAGCTGATATTCGCGATGACACTGTCGATTACAAGTAATGATAGTACAAATAATAAGTCATTTGAAGTCTGTCGAAGTGCATCTCCTGCATATTTTTTGTTTAGAAAAAAAATAATAAAATCCAATTGAAGATGTTTCATGCTATGGTTGTGCTAGTGCCTTTTCTTGTTCTCGTTTGCTCTAGCCGTTTTGCATGTCGCTGTAGTTCAGGGAAACATGTTTGTTTTACAGTCTACTCTTGAGAGTAATTTAGTGCATTACCATATATATCAACAGCAGTGTTACTCGGTGTAGTGAACGTGAATGAAGAAGCATTGGCGAATAATTTTTACCCATAGGACAAGTTTTGTACGATTTATTATCATGGGGAGTTTTCAAGGACATTGAGATTTACTTAAAGACTAGCGGTAATCGTAAAATTTCATGAGTTCTATAACCTTCAGCATACCGCCAAGGCAGCACTCCTTGATTAGGGACGCGCGTTTTGTCCTATACTTATTTGAGAGCGCTATCATGTTTCTTTAAGTTAGCAGATGAAAAGAAATCTTCAATTGACGCGACGCACTCTATTTGTACACTGACGAATGGCACAGCACAAAATCATAATTCACCAAATGAGTACGTATCCTCAGGACAGTTGAATGAAGTCTTCATGAAGATTGCTCCCCGTTAGAAGGGGCATACAGAGAGGCATATAGAAAGATAAAAAGAGAAGAAGTACTGCTGATCTACTGATAGGCTATGGTGTCGATTAGTGTGGTGACGTCCAGACAAAGGGTACCAATGACGAACGAAGCATGTACCATGAACGTAAACAGAAGCGCAAACATTTACGGCCTAACGTGCGTTGTCGCTATGTGGCCTTCGCTCGACTTTTCCTTGTCGACACGATGGACGCATCTCCGTACCTTGTCGCTGTCAGCTGTAATCCTAGACGGTGCTGAGGCCAAATGGACAAGGCTTTTATGAAACCGCCGCCTGCTGCGACTGCGAGTGCAATCGCATAGGTGCGAGAGCTAGGCGAGAGTGTGGAGCTAAATGGGCGAGCACATGTGGTATCAGGCTGACCGACGTGGTCGACTTCGTCGTCATATTTGGCTGGCTGGAATTCTAGTCGATGCTCTTATTTTTTCCGATCCGAGAGGGAGCTGTCTGCCCTGATTGATCAGTTACCCAGACCGAACCGATGCGGCGACTGGGCGCTTATCTTCCGGACGGTACCAATTCCCCAGCGTCACAATATATCGCAACCGCCGACGCGACACCGGCGTCGCTGTTATTGGAGGAGGAAAAAATCCGGTCGCTTTTCGGTGTACAAGCCGCTAAGACGGACGGGGGAGTGCTGTGGCACGAGGGTTGTAGATTCAGCCGCCACAAATCGAGATGAGAGAGGCGACCACCCAGAACACCGGGGCTTGACAGGGACCCACCAATACTGTGAATGTTCCCCATCTTCTGCCATGGCAGATATGGCAACTACCGGCGATATAGTTACCGCCAGCATTGACAATGCCTGCACTTGGCCTGGCCGCTGGTACTGAGTTTTGTTCGTATCGTCACGACGGGAAGTGGCCGCTCCCGAAGGAATTGCTGACCAGTTCGGTGAGCCGATGAATGCCTCCAATGGCAAATTGTACCGACGAAAACAACAGGTCGACAAGGCTTAAGTCATCTCAGCACCCTGTTCGCGACATTGTTTAGCCGAAACGACGTCAGTCGAACGCCTCTGTTGGCGCTGAGTATATGCCTCAAGCTAGTGCACTACGGATTCGCTGCCGCAAATCGATTTAGTGCACCATCGCAGCTTTACTCCAGTCAATGAAATCAAAAAGAAGTTTTATTCCTCCCTACATGCATTCCTCCCTAACATATAAAGTGGACCGGATGCGACCAGGCAGTGAATGTCAGCTTTTCAATGGTGTCACTCGTGTATTTGTGCGAAGCGGTTTTGCTATTTTGTATGTCGATGTACAATCCACGGTAAAAGGCCTGCACATATTGTTTGTGGATCAAATAAAGCCTACTTTTTTAAATAGGAAGCAGCACGTAACAGTAGCAAAACGTAATGTTGATGTCACTTTTTGGTGCTCCTGGGGTAGTTGTTCCTGTGGTATAACTTTACATACCCTAATCTTGCTCCGTAACTCAGCTTTGAATGACGATGCGGTTTTAAAAAACTAATATCGGCCTACAGGAAACTCTTCTGAAACACTATCTAGCTACCGTGAGATAATTGGCAAATTGCCAAACAGTGGATATCGTATCTGACCTGTACGAAACAGTGTGGAGCAAACATTTATTGACCCTATGATCCCATTGATAAGGGGAAGTGGTATTTAAACATTTTAACAACACCTATAGCACCTTACGCTCTGCACCTCATTCGAGCCTCTGGCTGGGTTTGCTATATTTGCATCACTTCCAGTTATTTTCGCACAGAATGACTGGTTAGTGTTGCGTTGACAACACCGCAGTATTAGTTACCATACGACTAGTACCAGTTGGAGATAATCAGGACACGTCTACCGTAAACTATCATCTGCCTGCAGCTGCCTGCAAACGGCTATTTGCCTTAGCCGTTTCTGAAATACGTGGTTACGGTCGCTAACGAGTCTTTACGTTCGCGTTCGTCGGCATGGCGATGACGGAGCCAAAACGTCGCGAGAGGGAAGTCGAGGTATCAAATGGGCGGATGCCTCTGCACGGCCTGATAAAAACCCTAATCAAAATTTTTGGTAAGTTGCTATCACTTGATGGGGTCGAAGTGTATTGCGCGTCTGACCGCCAGACAATGCAGACTTGATAGATACGGCTTCGACGCCGCCGCGACATGAGAACGTATGGATCCCCCTCCCATCTTCTTCAAGCCTTAACTCGATAAAGGATGCGAACGTATAGAGATAAACGCGCCAAGTTTTTGATCTAGCATATAGAATCTCAGCGAAACCAAGGTTCTAACCTTTAAATAGCGGTACCGATTCGCATAATAAAATAGTACATGTCGTTGTCGTTATGTTCCTCAATCGCTGTCCGCCTCATTGCGGTTCTCAACGGGGATACAAACTCGTAACCGATACAAATCGATTAAAAACTAGCTATCTAATCTATTTGTCATTTATTAGCATAGAAATATGTCGAAGGACCTTTAAATCGGAAGCCGTTTACACATTTAGGTTTGTCACCTTTTTTTTACTCTACGACGTAACGGAATCACTCTTTTCAGGCAACAGCTGTCTGTATTACAGAAAGTTTTTCGCACCACTTTCGCTACATGACGTAGGCATTTCAACAACGCGCGCATAGATTAGCATTGTGAGGTAATTAAATTACAACGATCGTCTGATAGAGGATTTATCTCTCTCCGGTTGGGCTTACAAGCGTGCAAACGCATATTAATAAAAATCTACATGTGAGTGCATTTGTGTGTTTATATGTACGCATAGTCCGTGTGTGAACCTATGCGAATGCCTACGCGAACGCGAGTTCAAATCACTTGAGTCGCATATCGGTTTTCGCAAGGTCTGGCCATAGCTAGCTTTACCGTCAAGCCCGTAGATAACAAGTGGATGCTGGCAGAAGATTATGGGTACCGTTTTGCGTTCTCTTCTGAGCATCGCCACGTACAGTAAACGTTGCTTTTCGCGGGTGTCGACTAGAGAAAAAAGAGGTCGATGCTGCCAAGGTATCACTGTTGAACTTCGCCACAGTACGTGTGTATTCGTCTTTATTTATCAATCTGTAGTGACATTTGCCAATTCATGGTGGTTAAAAATTCCGCTATAGATTTAATACTTTTTTTTTTTTAACAATAAATTGGACAATTTCTGTTCAAGTGTACTATGAGTGGTAACGTTGCTTTTTCTAACGAAGTCCTGCTTCCACAAGCTTAAAACAACAATATGGCAGCACAATCATATACATCACAAACTTGGGTCAACGCCTTATTTTCCATGACGAACACCCTCTGCCGAAACGAGATTTTGCTAGGACATGTGTTCTATATATAGTAACCGAAAATGTTGATTTAAGGACGGCTTTTTACATATTATAATGTGTAATATACTCTCGCTTTCTCTCTCTGTCCTTCCCACTTTACGCTGTCACTGTGCGCCTCTGCCAAGCAAAAGTACATGGCGAAACCTGTTATAGACAGGCACTGAATTCGATTAGTGAAATCGCATCGACTACTGCAAGGTATTGGATATTGCATCATATTTACAGATCTGTTTATGGCGTTCAAATCACCGCTCGATTGCACCGTTTGCGGAGTTCCCACCCTAGTAAGCAGTGACGTTAGAGAGAAGAGAGCAAACTGGTACAGTGTAAGAATAGAAGTGCTAGACGAGACAGGCTGTGCACTTGTGACAAACGTGAAAAGCACCCGTGCTATTCACTAACTCATGTGAAGTTATTATTGTTTGCCCCGTAAGCTTGTTGCTGAACGCCCTTCGCAAAGCTTCACAATCGTGTCAGAGTTCCTCGTCTAGTAAATGCTTATTGCTCGGAGAGTTTACGTTCGGCGGCCATGACGTACAAGAACTAACACAATGATAATCGTTTGTGTTGGACAGTACGAGAAATTTCGTCGTGAAATAACTACAGAACGTCAGCTGGCTGACTCATACGAGGTTGTTTTGGAGTCCGTTTCTTCGTACTTTACTCACGATGATTAACCATACTTCAGCCAAATCGAAACACAGTAAAATAAAATATCGTGATTGCGATTACTGCAGCCTCTGAATCCTATTTCCAGCTACATTCACATTTTAAGGATATGGTAGTAGCCGGATATCCTCGTAAGTTTATTTGGAAAACGGTTAATCGGAAAGTCTCAAGCGTGTAAGTCGTAGCACAGAGGGTAGACGCTATTATTAAATATGAATACAGTTTTTACACATTATTACACAATATTTAGATTATGAAAAATCAAGGAGGCAGATTGCGAAACCAGACCCGTTAATCACCACGTGTCAGAAGATTGATCTAGAATATTCGTGCGTTGACAAGAAAACTTGACGGCTGTTCCTACACTTCTCATCGTTTTTCTTTCGTATGATTTGAATCGCGCGAAAATATACCGCTATAACCCTCTCTCGCTCTCTTTCGTTTTGATCCGCGCTGTTTGGGCAATTCGAATTTCAATAGGCGTTTCGTGCGGGAAAAGCGTCGGCGAACTTTCTCTACGCATTCTTAAAACGCTGTTCGTCAACATACAAAGACAGCATTATGCACAACGATGCACCCTATCTCGATAAGGTCGCTCGATGCGGTCATATATATATATATATATATTACTTTAGGCACTGAAGAATGGACTGTATGATGGATTGACGTGTAGGATTGGCTGTGTAGCCAAACAATGTCCTAGGCCTTCTGTTCGTTGGACGGGTATTAGAGCACATCATTGGCACTGGGGCCAAAAGTGCGGCTAATCCCTGTGCCGTAGATCTCATCACTGGTTGGTATATTGACTTGTCGCAAAACAGCAGAAACTTTGGGACCTTTTCTAATTCCAACAAGTGCACAAACCCTTCCCCTTTGTAAGTGGTCGGGTAAACACTGGTGTAATTAACTCATGTTGGGCGGGCCCTTCTTGAGCTATGGTCGGGATTGCTTCCCGCATTGCTTCTAGCAGCTCTGTCTAAAATAGGGTAGATAATAAATAATGCGAAGGGCTTATATGCCACCAGTAGCAAATAGACGGCTAATATAATCAATAAAAAATCGCATAACTATTCTAAAGACAATTGAATTGTGAATGCTGTGACAACACAGCCTACTCCAGAGTTAGAGCTCAAGGGTGCTCTTTGCGCACGATAGCTGTTTTACATGACAAGTTTACTCTTCAATAAGAAATTATGCAAAAGGATAACTTTCTTACTATATTAGGTAAAATATTACTCTTTCAAGCCGAGCGGGCGATAGTTAGACTATCAAAAGAAAGCCTGCTTTATTTGTTTGTCTTTTTTAATGGAATTGTCAAGTATGATCATGACTATTATACAACCCGTCGATTACTCTTTAATTTTATAAGAAAGTAGTTTTTTCTAAGCGTCATTTTTATAATTGAATTGTACCACATTTGTAACACTCTGGACGAGGGTTTCTACTCAAAAGCCGTATATACACCTAACCATTCACGCGCGTCTCTATATTACAAGGATAACCGGCCCGACCAGCCTCTGGAACTTTTTGGGTCAACCGTTTATCTAATGGCTCCCTATACACAAAGCGTTTCTAGTGCTACATGTTTTTTAGTTCTTCAATTAATAAATATTCTTCCTAATTGAACTTCGTGTGTAAATTCTAACGTGTTTGTTGCTCTGTAAAGCTGCACACGATCGCCCGATCGTACCTACATAATACTTAATTACCCGTATTAAACTGTCCTAGGTCATTAAGGTCTCTTGAGCTATCAGTTGACGCGAATATCGCAAATACCTCACATGAAGCAAAGAAATGTGGCCATTGTGACAATTACATAGTGAGAATGACACAACAGATGATGATTGTATTTATACATTACATATCTCGCGTTAAACCATCAGCAAACATGTATAAAATTCATTAATGGCAGACATGGATGCATATTTTTGCGAATATTTATATATTTTGCATATACCACTTTTTTTAGGTTATGTAAAGTCTTGTCGCTGCCGTTTATCGGCTGGTTAACCAGGCGCCGGCATGGAACTGTCGGGTTCCTGCTTGAATTTACGCCGAGTTTCTGTTAAGGTATCGTGCAGAGTCTCTTGGGATGTTTCCGGTAGCGCCAATGACCAGAGATAGCCGAAAAGCGCGACTAGAATACAGAGTACGTTACGCCACCGTGTTTCCTGTCCCAAATAACAAGAGAACCAGTCAATTAGGAAAAAATCGTTCTCATCGTCATGGTGCCCTATCATGACCTGCGATAATGGGTCCACTCTCGGCGCTTATAAATCACAATAGCTCCAAGTGCCTCATCTTTTGTTCTTTGTTGTTAATTAAAACCAATTTTTATAATCATCAAACAATTCGACATGGTAAAAAGTTGAACTTCTTACACATATAGCGCATAGCAATGTTTCGTCCTGTTGTTGAACGTTATCCTTTTCAACTCCAATTACTAACGCCACTGATAGGCAATGGTGACCGACGTCTCTACGGATAGTTGTTAATAAGGGTAAAAGATTCAATTCTGCACAACGATAAATGGGTCCAAGGGAAAATATCTGTTGACGTTGTATTGATAATTCACACCGACCAGTTTATAGTGACAAAAACGTTGTATATATTCAGGTGCTTTTATAAAGATGACTTGGCATTGACGCAACATGCAGCTGAGTTGGTACTCACCAATCGATTCATAAAGGGTGCTACTATAGCTCCTAGCCGAGACATAGTGAGTGATGTGCCGACGGCAAGCGCTCGTACCTGGGTGGGAAAGCACTCAGCAACGTGAACCACAAGTAGTGTGAACAGCACCTGCGCAGCCCATTTGCTGACCATTGCCAGGGACCCCTCTGTCCAGGTCAATCCTGTGTCGGTACGCAAAAACGAAACGCCAATATGAGTGAAGACATACTAAGTGATCAGTGGAATCGAGAAAACGTCGCTCAACGCTGTATTTGCGGAAACATTTTCATTTAGCATTTAGCTTACGTAAGCTCGAGTCTTGCTTTGGACTATCCAACTTTGAAGCAAAACAGTCTTCTTCTGTAGTAATTATGCATTTGTCGAATCGGTGGGAAATTTCCTCCTATGTCACAACTTTTTCAATGGCTACTACAAAAAGTTAATTGTATTTTTCACGTAAAAACCCATACAAAAAACTTAATGAAGCCGTCCGCGCATATTCTCATTTTTGTGAGAGTCGGTTTAAAATAGAAAAAATGCAACATTTCCCATATAAATGTGCCTATATTATATTAAAAATCGGCCTGATAATATTAATATTAGAATTGACTCCAAGCAATACCAACTAATTTTGATATTTGATATTTTAATCAAATCTCAATAATAATGGAGACAAACTCTCGAAATCGACTGGGCAGTAATTCCACTGTGGAGGGTGCAAAAAGAGCCACTGTTCTGTGTCGGGACGATATTTTAGATGAAGCAGCAGCTGCTTTATGGGTTATTTATGGTGAGGATGTTTATATATCACCGTACGTACTTTCGGCTCCACTATGTTTTCGAACCAAAATTTGACATCGGCGACAGAATCAAAAATCACTTTACGCCTTAGTGATAGAGACAGAAACTAGCCTGCGCACAGGTGGTTAACCTGTTAGAATTACCAAGATTGCCTTTATTGTTAGTCGAACTCGCTATCAGTGTTAGTTGCTTCGACCCACAATAATAGCACTTATTTGCCTTTAGGGAAATCACAAATATACTGGAACACGATATAGGAACGAAACATTCAGTTGTGTGGCGACTCGATTCCAAGGATTGAGCTTATTGCTCAGAATCGCCGTTAACGGCTAAACGCTAGCTTTTGCTTAGGGCCTGGTACTAATGACCGAGACAGTTCTAAGCTAATACTGAATTGGCATATTTGATCTTTTAAGTCACTGGGGGCATATACTTCACGTGCGTATTATCATAGGACATTTATGGAAATAACTAAGATATTGATTGACAGTTATTGACAATAAGTACCAAAAACTTATCGTTGTAGGCAGCCCAATCGTAGCGAGTTAGGTCGATAGTGAACATATTTGGAGTACGAAGGCAGCTACTTTTCCTAATTATTAGATGAAACCACTTTTTTAGCGCCTGATAGTAAGAGTGACCTTGCTAGATGCGACACAAGGTTTGCTGGCTTTGAGAAGCCCCAGGATTCTACGTTCCTCAAGCAGTGAGTTGAAGCTGCTCAGCCATCTGATCAGCAGACTATAGCACAGGATTCTACGTTCCTCAGGCAGTGAGTTGAAGCTGCTCAGCCATCTGTTCAGCAGACTATAGCAATCAAAGCGCGAATCTCTGATCACACCCAGCCCTGTTCACACCTTAATTGCCTTTTTCTTATCTCCACACGTCTATATACTACGGTAGCACCTCCATCGAGCTAGCAGCGTTTTTAGTCGATGTCAGAAAGGGCCCGAGTTCAGCACTCAGGTTCTGATTCAGGTTGTGACGAGATGTTTTCTA
Organism: Tropilaelaps mercedesae; assembly: GCA_002081605.1. Lineage (NCBI taxonomy): Eukaryota > Metazoa > Arthropoda > Arachnida > Mesostigmata > Laelapidae > Tropilaelaps > Tropilaelaps mercedesae. Next base: position 42,477 of record MNPL01021927.1, read on the forward strand.
AGTCCAGTTTTGTGCCATAGTTGGAAATCGTTGAAGTTTGCGACGTCTTCGGCATTACGGAGGCTTGACATCAAGACGACGTGAGTGACATACAATAATCGCTGCGGTCGTAAGTGAAGTTCTTCTTACCGCTAAAGCGCTGCAGGGCTGACGGTAGAAATTTGCCAGAATTTGTCGTAAACGACTAACGAGCATAGTCGCATCGGATACCGTTCGCGAAAAAAATAAAAGAAAGTCAGCTGCATCGAAACAATAGATAGCGAAGTGAATAGAGAAGTGAAACTAGCTTACTACAGTGGCACGACATAGTTAATCTGGGTACGTTTATCGAAGTACAGTAGCGTTTTGGTCTTCAGGGGACATCTTTCCGTCCTCGCTTTAAATGTGGGAGGCGTGTTTGCTGGGATAGTATTAACGGTAAGAGTGATTGACATCACGCCATCCCTGTAACGCAGACTAGCCGCTGTGAGTGTAAAGAGCGGACAGACCTTCTGGCAGTACCGCTAGTGCGATCGAGGCGAGAAACGGTGGCAAGTAGACGAACACGTAAAGCGTTTTCCGACTGAGTTTCCGCAAAGTGAAGTAGCAGATCGGGATGAGAGGAAGCTCGAGAAGGCCAGAAATGAACAGGTTGAGATGCGGGTTCGTTCCGATGTCGACGATGAGGAAAATGAGGGAAAAGTAGAGTAGGACTGAGACCGCGCTGTAAGCAACAGAAATGCCGGAAACATTGCGATTAATATATAAATGTTTAACTGGAGAGTTTCGAAACTGCTGTAACACTGGTTTCAGAAGTGGGATGACGTGCTGGTAACGGTAGCCGCACAGCAAGGTGCGTTAGAAGAAAGTTCTCTTGTCGTTCCTTCACATGACACAATCAGACAACTAAAACTAGACTACGCTCGCTTACACGTCTGAACCTCTTCGTTTATGTACTGCAATTTATCTTTCTATAAAACGTTTTATTCGAAGATGCTTAGACTGTAAATAACTGTATGGTTTTTATTTGTATTTTCTTACTGTCACTTGTGAAGCCTTGTATACTGTTTTTTATTGTGGGTGTGTTCCTTGCGGATCCCATCTATTCATTGACCGAGTGCTTTCTCGAGTGTGGTAAAGATTAGAATACAAACAAGCCAAAGCACTTCGGTGAGAAGAGCGTTGATTGCTATGGTAATATCATTTAGGAATATCATCGTTCACATTACAGCTTTCGCTGTTGGTCTTGGGAATCAGCGGGCTCTGTGGTCGGCATTGAATGCGTAGACCAAAAAGCCCTCGGCATTACCAACCCCCTGTGACAGTGGCCAATTATTATTAAACAGCCAATTAACACGGGCCAACGACGGTGTGTCTGGCGCAGGCCACACTTGCCACAGTACACCCGGTTCCAGCGTACAACCTCTCGAAAGGGCCATTATCTGGTGTTGGTATGCAAACGGAAGCCAAGACAAGATAAGGCGGCTGGTTGGGAACGCGTGAAATCGACCTTCTCTTTTTCTAGCACCCTGCTTTCATTTCGTTGTTTTTATAATACTCGTCACAGTCGCTCAGGGATCCGAGCGAAAACCGAGTCGCCCATTGCCTTGGAGCGGGTGAAAAGGGTCGAAGAGAAAGTCGCGCTGCCAAATGGACAATTTCTACCCGGATATCAGCTGCCACCGCCGCAATCGAAGACGCTCGTTAGAAAAATTATCCATGCCTGCCAGCAAAGTCGAGACTCATTAGCCGAACACATAAAGGCTTTTTAGGTGAAGGCAGGTATGCCTTCACCCAACAAGGTCTCCACTTCAATAAGGACTTCATAAAGGTGGAAAGAGCAAAGGGGACGAAGGGGATCGATAATACGAGTTGTCAAAACAAGACAACCGAGCCACCGACATACCGATTACGAGAGAGAAAGTGGGACAGAAACGGGCGTATAGGTGCCAGCCAGAACCGACACATCTATGAGGCGGAATCTGTCAACAGGTCTGCAAAGAAGACAATTGTAACAATTGATGCTTCGATTTTTCAACTACGAGTAACGCACTACTAGTTGGATCTAGCCATTGGTCATTAGCGGAGACTGGAGACATATATAAGATTCCGTAGATACGGATGTTACAGAAAGCTGCTGTGCGGTTTATGTATGCATAATCCCAGGGGTGTGTTACAGTTGGGCGCGGTTTTTGAATCATTATTAATAATAATAATAATAATAATAATAATAATAATAATAATAATAATAATAATAATTTAGGCTAAAATAATTGGACTTTATTTCACTCGCTTGCATTCTTTTCTCAACATGGCTCACGTACTCTACTAGTGGCATTTGCTTGAATTACTATTTATGGAAATCTTTTTAAAAAGTTGTTTCTTAAAAGATGCCCATATCCAGTTAAAACTGTATTAATTTTTTCATTCTGAACAGACAAGAAATATGTAACTATATGTGAGATTAATAATAATTATTATTATAATTATAATAATAAACTTTGTTAAGTGTAAAGTGTATACTAATAATCATGCGATCTGACTGATAATGACTACCTGGGGAAAAAACACTAACATTGTGCATTAATTATTTGTGTAAAAAGAAGAAATCGATAATTGCACGGTTTTTGTCTGGCTACACGCTATTCCATCTCCCAATTCTATATATATCTGCGGCGGGTATTACGTGACAAACGACATTGGCTTTTTTACGGCTACGGAAACCTTGAACCTAGAGAGCTTGTCTTTCGGTGAAGGTCATGTAAATCTTGGCTGCAACTCGTAACTGTCTGTAATGCTAGCTAGTTTTAGGACGTTGCCCATTCGTCAGCTATGATAATTAACACTGACGCGTCCTAGCATTCTGTTTGTCGTATGAGTCAAATGAAGTAAGTGCTAGCTGTTATCATTACGAGTGTCTGCTGACACTTACAACTGTACGTAGAAGGAAATGGCCATCTTCCCGAGGCTCCAGTCTCGAAACAGGTCGACTACGGTCGCTTTCGTGTGCTTTTCCGCCTAAAACAAAATTGGTACATGTTTGTCAATAAATAGGCGGATGGAGTACGCTCAAAAAAACTCTAGATATCTGTCGCCCCTCCGCGAGACGAGTAGCTTTTGGCTGCGATTTATCTGTTTATATGTTTATTTGGCTAGCCACAGAATCTCCCGTTATAGCTTTAAGAACCTTAAACGCATACTTCAGACTCAGACCTCTACATAACCTGAAATTAGGTATGCTAAAGAGGTGATGCCGCGATTAACGAGTAACTAGTCGACGAGTAATCAGTGTGTTAATTACAGAATATCTTTAGTTTTAGCTCCGCATGTGGCTAGCTAGCAAGTTCTGCGTTGAAAAGGACATCTTAGGTAGGAAAAGCAAGCGTCGATGTATTGCGCTCGATAAAATATTATTTTTCGATTTCACGGTGAACGCAACATCCGAACAGCGAATACGGGTGTTACGGTCTACAGTTGCCACGGTCAGATCGTTAACGGGTGGGTATATACTGTTAAAAATGTTGCTCTACACTCAGTAGAGTTCGCATTAGAGCGTACCATGCCATTTATGCTGCTCATGTATTTGGTAGTATTATTATATTGGATGAATTTTTAATCGGTGGCGTTCGACAAAGCCCAACAAAATCACGTATAATTTCAAGACATGCGTCACATTAGCCAACAGTTGAATATTCGAAAAATTCCACTTGCCGATTACACACTTGAGATTACACTCAATGACGATTAACGAAGTATAAAACAATCAAAGTCAAATGAGGTGGCTCACATATCCTTTCGAGGCGTAATGTCTAATCAGTTGATATCGTTGGTAGCAAATGGTTTGCTGTAAGTTCGAAAAAACTCTTTCATGCAGATTGGGCGAAATGATTAGAAAACTGGTTTGAATCCAAAAAGGGTTGTAAACTTCATATTAGGTACAGCATAATGCCTATAGTGTTATAACACAACAATTGCCTATCAGAGCTTTTACCTTCTCCTTACTAGCCTCTAGAATGCATTCGACTTTATTAGAGTAATCTTTAATTCGATTGATTCGGCCAATCTTTAAGAGCAGCGCACGGGCTCGGTCCATGTGTCCGTTGGCGACTAACCAGCGTGGGGATTCGTCACACCAACTGAAAACGAAGGTCAGCGTTTATTGTCTATGCCCCTCTAAATGGAAGCAGCGATATTTTAAATACTTCGCGGTAGAAACCAACGGATAAGGTTTACTGTAACGCACAAAGCTACTGAGATACCCGGTCTTCGGTTATCTTGTTAACTACAACAACAACAATAATAATCAAAATAATAATAATATAATGTTCTCTTTGTAGTTCACACATTTGTTTTACGTACGGCACCGATGTATGAGAAAATTGTAGCAATACTGACATGCAAATAATTAACGTGAGTAGGACAGGTCCAACAAGCGCAACCTGCAGATATCTCCAGTCGGTGATCAGGTAGGTGAAAGCGGGAAAAATAGAAAGACCCACGATCCAGCCGACTTCCTCGCACGTGGATACGAAGGCACGCTGAGACGGACCCACTGACTCCATGGCTAATTTAAGCAAAAGGAGATAAAAAGATAAATAGGATGCATATTGCCGTCATTTATGAGTGTGGCGGTATGCGACTTGCTTTACTTCAGAGCGAGTTTCGAATTGAAAGCTATTCACCTTGTCATACCGTAAGGGACCAAATGGTGAACATTTGGGAGCACAAAACACAACAATTAATTTATGGGCCAAACTGTTTGATCACCATTTCCACGTTACCGCCAATCGACTTAGATTCTTGATCACAACTCGGAGTTTTTTCGCGGTAGGTACTATGAATAGTTGTAGGTGGGTAGTGCGTGATTTGCAGTGCTAATTCATGGCACCGGTCACATAAGAGTCGAGTAGAGGGGCTGGCAAAAAGCTAACTTTGTTATTTTGCTTTGTCTTGATTACCTATTACCTGTTGAAGGTGATGTATTTACAAGCCATAATAATAATAATAATAATAGTAAAGTTCCCGTGCTTTGACTTCGCGTAGTTACTTCGTCTAAGGAGAAGATTGCAACTTACTCATCGCAAATGGGATGTTCTGTAATCCCCCGTAGCCGCATGCTAAGAGGAAAGTGATCACCAGCACCCAGTTGAAGTCGGGCGATGCGAGAAGCAACAAGTTGAACAGAAGTTGAATGAAAACGCACGTAAAGATCAGCGGACGCCGTCCAAACCAATCCGAGAGGTGCGAGAATGTGAAATTGCCTACCATTAGGCCGGCCATCATGACGCTTCGATGCACCGAGTTCAAAACCTCGTCATCACACACCGTATGGAACTGAATGGATAGATCCGAAACGGTTCCGAGAATGAGCACATATGTTCAGTGAAGACACCTATACTATAAGAATGTATCACTGTGCCATGTCAATAAAAGATCATCTTTATATCATATTCTTCTAATTTTGTGCATACATATTATCTGGTGATGGCACTAAAATGTAGCGATACGACTTAGGATAGAGTTCGCTGATCCAGGAAAATATTTCCTAGCTACCAGGACGTTTGATTCACTTTATGAAAATCTCAGAAATGCTAGCCAATGTCGTTTTCTTTCTTGAAAGATGAGTGCGTAAAATTAGTAAATAATGCTTATGGCATTATTTTTAAGTTGTGAGATTGCTGAAATATTCGCGTCTATTCATAATGGTTTGGTTTTGATGATACCCTGAAAGCCATATCATTACCATCGCTTTGAAAACGGGCGTTATTGCAGGTAATGGCCTATTTTGCATAAGCGTTAGTTGCCTTTCTGAGTAGTACAGGGTAGAATTATTGCTTGTTGAGTGTTGTAAAGGCCAATTGTAGCGTAGATCTACTTCCTCTAAAAAAAAGCACTAATGCGTTTTACGTGGTTGATAAGTAAAACACGAATTCCCTTTCTTCTTGGAATCAGCTTTAAAATCTGAGACTTAGAGTCAATCATCCGAACGTATCGTTGATTGTGTAATATACTTCTCTATTTCAGCTATTCAAGACTTGTTGGTCAATAAAGTGAATTCAGCCATCCTACAGCCGCTATTTTACGAGCTTCAACGCGAAGTTCTTGTAGATAATCCAAAGCTAATGATGAAAGATAAAATTTCGCAGAAAGTAAGCCACAACTTGGCATGAGGTAGATGATGGCTAAGTCGTATTTGCTCACGATCATACGTCTTTCCTCTATACGGATGACGGACTATCTCAATTGGGTGACGCCTTCAGTAATATTAAACGAAAACTATCGCTATATCTAGGCTTAATATTAGGATTATAGTATAAGTACTAGTGTTTTCGTTATGATAATGCTTACGTCCATCTGAAACGTCCGACTGAAGTCGCTGGTGTCGAACTCCCAATCTGTGCATTTCTCCATGTGTCCGGTTCCGTTTGTGAAACAGCGAGGATTTACAAGCGAAGAGTTGAAAACTGTACTCCGCTGAAGTCGCGTGTGATTTGTATCATGCGGCGTAACGCACCAGAAGTCTTGTTTCGACGGGGCCATAAAAGACGGCGCCATCACTAACCACGCATGCGGCACGGCGACGTAGGCATTCATCGTCAGAATCGCCCAATGCCAGCGCCCTCGATTTTCTAAAAACTCGTCCATAGTTTTCACTGGTAGACAATTGGCTGGTTAGAACTCGTTTCGCATAGGCTAAGTCGTCGCCCAGCCGCTTCTCGATGTATGAACCCAGAACCCAATCCCGCGTACGTTCGTTTACAGCTTAGCAAGGATGAAGCCAACTCCAGAGACGACGAGGTCCAGCTGATGCCTTCGGCAGGCTTGCACTGATTTGTTACCTCGCGAATTCTGCTTACGTCTTACCTACTTCCCGGTATACTAACAGTGCCCGTAACGTAGTATCCAGATTATGTCGCAGGGTTGACGTACTTTATGGATCCATCGGTTATCGCAATGGCTGGTGCATAAACTAGTGTTTGCAGATACGGCACTATATGACAAACTACTTTGACCCTTTTTCCCCCACAGCGACACATACATAGTTACACACACATTCACCGCTAGAACCAGGCAGTGCTCATTTTACAATACGACTGAGATTTTTTCTCCGATACCGCGCTGACCGCGCGACTTTAATGTCGCTGGCGCTCGGGACAGTTCGACTCAACGCAGAAGGCAATGTTAGACGAACGCACTGGTTTCCGGCCACAGCCGCATTACCTACAAATTCAACGCCACCGGCTAGCAAATGGATCACGACCGCGACGTCGTTCCAGTAACAAAAGCTCCCTCTGTATAGAGGCGGTTTATTATGACCACCCGAGGCGGCGACGGGAGATTGCGCTATGCGTGCGCGAGCGACGACAGCTAGCCGTAAGCCTCGGAACCGCGGGCCAATCTACCACAGGCCGCTTGCAGCGTCGCTGACCGTTCCTGCCGACTTAAGTGGCACCGTGACGCTGCGAGAAACCGAGCACCACTGCTATTCGACGAAAAGCATGAACTAGAAACATGAAAACGGGCGATCTGTGGTGATGTCCGGCCGCAAGAAAGGCCGCGCGGACCTCTGCCGCTGTCAATGTCATCCAGCACTCGCCGCCATTGCAAAAGCGGCCGCAGAGATAGGCAGGTAGCCGGTAGGCCGTCCGGCTTACAGGGGCCTAAATGAGCGCCGGTGAAATAGCGAAGAGTGCGCGCAGACCTCCATGCGTCGCATCGCGACTCCGAGGGCACGCAAATCCGCCAAAAATAGGCCGACGCTGGACGGCACGCCAGTTCAACGGACAAATACCGTGTGAACGCCGTCGTCCAAACCGTGGGAAACGGATAACGAGAAGATATCGAGCCCAAATAAAACACGAAAAAAACGAGCAGGTTCGAGCTTGTAAGCAGTGCCGCTGCGGAATGCGTTGCTGGCGATTGAAAGCGAAAACTTTGACCGAGATGCGGTAGACTTTCACTCCGTATGACCTCGTATCGTGAGCACCAATAGTGATAATGATCAAACTGTGAAACGTTCGATGACAAACCTTTTGGCTTTGGCCAGCCTTACAAAGCGTCGATAGCAATCGTAGTACTCTTGAATGTGACTGCGTATCCACTAACAAAGCAAAAGCACTAACAAACCTTGTACAGATTTCGGGTAAGCATCCTCGTACCGATGTGCGCATGTTTGCACGATTTCTATTCGGATGGATTTTATGGCCTGTTCGTTCAGCTACCAACTGTACGTAATTCAGACTCAATGTACATAGTACAGACTCCATTTTGCTTTGCAGTGACCTTCTGCCGTTATTTATCATTGCCTAAACCTAACAAGGCCCAACGTGAGTGATGATGCCATATGTCCGCAATAAAAGTCCACGCCACCGATTTTAAAAGCCCAGCGACGATGTCCCCAAAGTTCCCGTACCGGAGACAGAGCTCGGAGGGCTACCTCGCATCCAGTTTGTTCGTGCTTTGTGAAGACGTACCTCAGGGTAACTAGATAACGACCACACTGTACATATCTTCGGACTGGAGATGGGAGCGTGCGTGAGGGTGATAATTACATGAGTCGAACTTGTTTGAAAGCGGTAGGAAGCTCATGAAAGATTTCCTATTCAGTGCAAACCTAGGACGATCAAAAGCTATTTTACTGTAGCTAGTATAGGGCCCATTTTCCAGCTGATAATCTTCTGCAACAAAATCCATCAACTGCGGTAGATGGTCATCTCTACTACGTTAAATGCCTGGTAGCGTGTACCGTACAGCTATGCGAATGGAGTTTGCGTTAACAGAAAATACAATATTTATCTATAATGACCCATATATCTAAGGGGATTCCCGTTATTTTTGCTTCCTGGTTCTAAATCACCTAATCCGACAAAACATCATATAGGTTACTCATCTATGATAAGATTATCTATTATTAGCACTTTGTAAAGCACTTTTTCTTTTGTGCACTTTTTCACAGAACTACCATGCTATCCGATTATGACAAGATAATAAACGTCACTATCGCTATAATCATGTTAAACAGTTTCTTAGAAGAATATGTGAAACGAGTTAGCCTTTAGCCAGCAAAATCATGATTCATTCTAGAAATATTTTGTGGACATTTTTATGTCCAAAGAAGGGTTCCGTTTGTGTCTTTTGTTGGTAGTTTTTGTTGTTTTCTCTGTGCAATGCCTAAATATTATTGCTCCAAAATGGGCTGTATATCTAACAAGTCTTAAAAAGGCCTATTTTTTGTCGTACTCCACATCGAAAAGCCATGTCGACACCACGAAAGAACGTAACTGTTGCTCCTTTATTTGGTTCAGGTGTTGCACGGCTGTCCTTCAATAGAGCATAACAAAGTCAAAATGTTTGCCGGAATCCAAACTCCCAAAGATTTTTCCTCGGCAGGTTTTCTATTTTGCATTTTCATAATTAACGTGAAACCTCTACAAAACTGCCAAAACTCGACATTGAACCTCTTTTGCAATAGCTCCAACTTGAACCGCTACGGTGACGATGCTTTAATCTGGACATTTTCGTCGCGAATCGGCGGTTGTTGGTTAATAGTTGTTAACGAATCTGTGATAGTAACTCTTACAATGAAGGGCTTCATGGTGACTAGGTTGTCTAATTTAAGCAACATCTCGCATTTTTATTTATCAGGTTTCTGGCCAATATTATCTTATGACAGAGCTTTTAGGACGCGTCGCCCGAACGTCGTTGGAATTATCCTACAGGTCATCACGTCAAAACGTCAATGCTTCAGCTGGGTGTCATCCATGGCCCACTTAAGATAACTAGTTACTTTAGCACTTACAAACTGGCTTACTATGTGCGTTACCATTCGAAACATGGTTACGAATATTATGGATCTACGAAACCATGCAGTTTAGCGCACTAGACGATGCTTTAATCCTAACACACATAAGAAAATGGGAAATGATAATACGAACCCCATTTTTCGCAATAATAAACATATAAGCAAGTCACTGTCTAGATAGGCTGCGCTTATTACGAAGCGTCATTGGTTGCTTTCTCGGTTGATATCACCATCCTCGCGGGACTCAGCCGCCTTAAACTCAACATAAATAACCCACATAGATAGAGATGTGGCCCTTATCCAATTCGAAATTCTTACAGATAGACGAAATTACCACACAAAATTATACGCTACATCTAACAACAGCTCGCAACACGGGCCGGCCGATCGTTGCTTTGATTTCGTTAAACCTCAGCCATTCTGTTGGCTGAATCTGTGCGTATTGCTATGATCGTTTTCAACATCGAGTCTACGAGGAATGTTAACTCACCCATAATTGCACGTGTTACGATTTGATTATTTCAGAACTTTCTGAACGGATGGAACATCGAATGCTTTGTATGTCATCGTTGTTTGCCGACGTTCGTGTTTATATAGTAGTGACCAATGCTAGAAAAGGAGAAACAAAGATGTTGCTCATCCGCTCCAGGCAAAGTGCCTGACGTTACACCCAACAGGTGGATTTCGTGCTAGCCATTTGTTCAGCCGGCGCCTTCCAGCAACCGTCCTAGATGAAAACGAAACTCAGACTGTACTCTGATAGCTAATACATATTTGGTCATTAGTCTATATTTTTTTAAAAGCTGACCATCAGCCAACATTTAACGTCCACGGTAGCAGTTTTTGCATTACTTCGT
>MNPL01021927.1:53750-79732 GCA_002081605.1 Tropilaelaps mercedesae
TGTGTCTCTTTCAGTCGCAAGGCGCATACGAATGCACCAAGCCACCGAGCTCGACATTGTAGTAGTCTAAAGCTTATTGCCCAATCCACGCTGATGAATCGAACCAAGGCACACACACATGCGCAAATACGCACATGCGCGCATACATTTATGTCTGAAGCAGTTATGTATACCAGATTTTCCAATGACATCCGCTGGCCTCCACAAAATAAGTCATCCACAGAAGACAATGGCATATATCGATGGTGTTGTTACCTGATTCTTCAGCGACATACCTAAAACGAGCAGGTTTACCCAGCACTCAGATTGAGTACGGCGATAGATAAACTGCATACGATGAGCTGTCTAAGCAGGCATTGTGGTTGCAGAACGCGGCGGTGGCTTTCGCCTGAACTGGAGTCATTGATTCCTTGTCTGACGCCGCATAAGTGGCCATACATAGCGACCAAACTTCCCCAAAGACGCCTAACGCTAAATTGCTTTTCCGGTTGAGATATCGGTATCGCTCGTACATGTGAGTTGCCACCCTGGCGGGCTATACGCTACACCTCGTGATTGCTGATTGAGATAATATTAGCGAGTCTGCGTATAGATAATGTTCCTTAACTGGGCAAAACTCCGGGCCGGCCCGACCAAACGACCCAGCAGCATCGCTTGGCAGAGGCGAACAGCAAGTAGACTACTGCCTTACATATGTAACACTTCTAGAACTATGTATGAGCATGCCATCATATCGGTGATACGGCGTCTGACGAGCGCCAGCAAATAATTATTGTCAGTATAAGAGACGATTCTTATTATAGAATGTTCTTGAATAGCGTTAGGTACTTTTACAGCAAGCACAGTTTCAAGGAGACCTAATGAGCCTGAACGAAGCTGGTACATCGCTAAATAGTCATAGAAGGTGGGACGGGCATTGCGTCTTACACGGTCCGTTGTGTATGCAATCACATGGCTTGACATCTAAATGTTGGATTTATCCGCAGTTAAACATCTCGCGCCATACCAGTAATCGATGGACTTGTTCGTCGGAGTAGTGTCAGAAATGTCTATGGTGCTCTGCTAGAGCGAATATATCCTGCTATAGGATAAGTGTACTCTCGGACAGGTTTTAAAAGTTGTCCCCATTAGTAGCGATTACAGACACTCAGCGAGTTTCAGACACTGCATTGGTCTTACACAGATAGCGTCAACAAAGACCCCGACGACCTTCAGATCTATCTTTACGGAAAATCACAGCAATGTCTCCGAAATAAACCTACAACCAAAGCACCCGAAACAAAAATGTTGTTCTTCTTTGAAACCGAGGACTATACGGAAACGGAGCTGCTGATAACCCGTACAAATTAAATGAGAGTAGTTAGTCCCATTACTAGACCTCTCTGGCATCAGATGGAAGGTACGCGCGTGCGACAACAGTAGTCGTTTTGCTCACTGCGAATATAAAGTCGGAGACTATAATGACCGCGAAGATTGTTTAAAACAAAAAGTTAGGGGTCAACGGAACGGGAATTTTCCGATACAAAATTTTACGGAACGCCACATCTGGATCGCAACGCAATGCAAAAATAAAGGGACACGCGTGTTCCATGTTATATTAACTTGAAATTAACTTATTGACTCTAATGACTTGTAAATGTTTGAATTTCAGACAATATTTTTATTGCAGCACATAGTACAAATTATAACGTTTGTTACCACTTGTTTTCATCACATTATTTTACCTAAAAACTTCTCCCGGATATTGTACAGTGATGTTACGGGTTCCTGCAATAAAGTAAATAAATGTATAACGCTTCATTAACAACTTCACAAGTAGAAGAAGAGCCTCGCTTGATATGTGCCCTGTCTGTAATCAGGAAGAAGACTTATATTAATTTTATAAGGGTTGCTAATGTCTGGGAAGGACGCTCTTTCAAAGTAAAATACCTTTTTGAATGAGAAGTTTCTATTTTGTCATACAGGTTTTGAAACCCATGTTTTGGCTTTGCCAGACATTACCTACTAAACGAAGGATTCCAGTTGTGTGTTTAGGTGAGCTTATATCTCGGTTATATTTCTGTACATACCCATTTCCATAAAAAAAGGCACAGAAAGATACAAATTAAATAATTTTAATTTCCTCTTCAGGAGGAGAGAGAAGAAACTCCTCTGTTGGGAACTTCTCTAGGATTTCTGAGAGTCTGTTCACACAACAGGTACTCTTGCGCGACACAAACCGGCGACGTTAACCGGCAATCTCCGAGGCCTTATTTGGACTGATGGCCTTCATAAACACCGACGTTCTTCGCTGCACGTGATCTTGGGTATGGTAAGGATGAGTTTTGTCGATCGCATAACGCTGCACAAGATCGCAGCGACTGCAGATAACTTACGAAATGATTAAATTTAACCTGAATAGACATTTTAGTTGATATGACATGATTGGTTTTATTCTTTAGAGCTGACCCCGAATTCCTATCAGACCGACGAGCCGATTCTCAATTACACAATGATATAAAGCACATAATTCTCACACAACAAACATATAAATATCCCTCCCTATCGCGCGCATCAGCTTTCTTCCCTGACCAACAATGGCACATACACACACATACAAACACATTTTTCGTTTTCGAAATAATTTTTCTTCATTTATTGATTCCAGCACATCGATTCGAAGAATCAAGTAGCTAATCATCTAACACGCCGCATTATCAACTATATTTAGCCGTTGTTTATCCGCTGCGCTCAGTCTCATGGTGCCTATTCGTCGTGAGACATCGTACGAAAGCAATGTGGCCATGGCGACAAGCAAGTCGAATGTCCTTGAGCGCGTGCCAACTCTCTGATCTTGTCGACCGTCTTGACGGAAGCTCTTCCAAGACCGCATTTCCAAGACCAGCCTCCTTTCCACGCCATCGGCGTCGCTGTGCGTGGCTGCTGCGAAGCCGAGCAAATTGACGAGCGAATACATCGACGGGACGGCGACGATTAGCGTTGGCGCTCGATGCGAATTTTCTGTAGCTCCCATCCAAGACCAATAGGCCGACAAGACCGACAGGGGGACGCCGCTTACGTCGAGCGGTGGATTGCATCGACACCGGCGTCATCGTCGCCATGGCCGTGTAGGACACCGTGGAAATCTACCTAGACGCGCTCATACACAGACGCGCTGGCAGGCCAACACAGAACATATGTTTGAATGTACGCACCATTATGCCAATGCCAGATGCATGATGAAACGGTACGAGAATGGCTCCGAGGAGATTGGTACAACTATAACTTAGGTTGAGTAAAGTGCGTCCTTGGTCAACGAGATAAAATACAGGCGCACATTGTAATAGATTGGCTTATCCATAAAATCTTTTTGAAGGGCGCGGCTGAGTAAGATTGGTCAGGAGAGGTTACATTCAAAGGAGCAATAAATACGCGTAGCTCATAGAGAACGCAGACTACAAAACCCGGGCATACGCTTTAACCATGCAAAGATCGTCTTTATGTAGTTTGCCCAGCAAATAAACGCATCTTACGTACTTACACCTCGGGTCTGCTACATTTTCAAGGGCTGTGCAAACTAATTGTCCCCTAATAATAAACCATTGGCGTTCCATTCAAGGGAAGATTCCCTGGCCCGAAAATGCTACACAAAGAAATTGGACGATATATACATGCGATAGTGTAATTACTCTGGTCTAAGGAGCCTTGATCACTGGGCGGAACATGCGCATGTCGAAAACTGCTGTCCACGAGTGCAATTTCGCTCAAGATTTTTCCCCGCTAAATTAAAAAAATAAATTTATAGATTAAAACAGTAATACCTTTCGTTACTGTCATTCATCAATGCAGGGATTATTGTCCTGATTCCTTTTATTATTTCGGTACAATGCCACTATGCCGATTATTAAAGCAGCTTCTGCCACTGCACTCGGTCTTTGGATGATATTTACCCTTTTCAGAAAACAAATTCGGTCGTTGGCTACCTCTCTACAATTATGAATATCAATGAATATTGACACACGGTCGGAATACTGTGGTGCGTTGTGCGATCACCCTGAGATGAGTTTCCTGAAAACTCAAGAATATTCCAGTCAGAGACCAAGGATAAATTAAGTCACAACCACAGCTCCCGTGCTGCCGGCATGTGGACAAAATTCCAAGTGCGAGACTGACATGGACAAAGATTTTCGTTCTTTCTCCTCCATTTGACTAGTCTGGAGCTACAGGGCGTACTAAGTCTCCCAAGAGTCATCTGCTCGTGCAATCCACAGTGACCTTCAGTTATGAATCTGGGAAGAACTTGACACACCCTGTAAAGCATGCGAACTATGTCTAATAAAGCCCGTCGTCCTGCTGGCACAAGGGCGATAATTGGGCGCAGCAGTGAAGATCGAAATCACTATGCAGGCAGAAAGGCCTTGCAAGAAATGTCTACTTTGCTGTGCTAGAGTAGAAAGAAAAAGGAAGGAGTTCCCGGGCTAATCCCGACGCTATATCGAAACATGTTTCCCAAACCCTGTAATGATGGGAAATCAGGTTAAGTCAGTTTAGGAATCGGCTTTTTTCCTGCACCATGTCAAAAAAAAGGGGTCGGCTTGGTGTCATATTGTGTATTTAGGAACAGCGTAGGGGAAAAGATGCTTCCGG
This sequence comes from Tropilaelaps mercedesae, assembly GCA_002081605.1. Classification (NCBI taxonomy): domain Eukaryota; kingdom Metazoa; phylum Arthropoda; class Arachnida; order Mesostigmata; family Laelapidae; genus Tropilaelaps; species Tropilaelaps mercedesae. Next base: position 58,377 of record MNPL01021927.1, read on the forward strand.
CTGTAGATGCAGAAAATCTCCGATTTCTCGAATCGAAGTAACTGAACACCGACATATAAATTATCTATATTAACTCTATTTAAAAGCAATTGATACGTGCACGATCACGAATAACTCCTTCTTGATATCGTTTCTAGTAGACATTATGAGTACTACTTAATTTGACACCGGCGTCGCTCGCACTCCCTTAAGACAGATACCCGATTGCGCATGTTTTCTGTCTAATATTCGTGTTGTACTTTCACTGTCACAACTTTCGTGAAAGCCGTACGAATAGGAAGAATATGCTGTATAACTTTTTTAGGTGCTTTGAAATCGCAACCGTACTATCAATCGACATTGATCTTCTCAGAAAAACAATTCGATTGGCTTTTTTTCATGCATCAATATGCTTGTTTTCATAAGTGAATCCGACCGTCGCGGCCGTTAGCGCGCGGAACAATTCAACAGATCACCAGCGGATACTAATGCATTGCATTCGCCAAAGAATCTTTTCATCGAATCCGAACGACCAACCGGAGTGCCACCGTGACCGACCATTGCTAGTAAAACCAAACCTCACGACCCGCTTTTCTCGGCAAGGTTTTCTACCTGTGTCAATGGCTCGTCTACGACAATAAGTACCGTCAACGACGTCTACAGAAACGCTATTGTGTGGTTATTCAAAACAGACGACATCTCGCGTTCGCGCCGGTGAGACATCTGCTGAGTTTGGCATCTGTTCGAAATAGTCCGCCGTCTCTTGTTCGCGCATGCCCAATGGCGCCATCTTGGCCAGATGTAAACATTGGCTCGAGTGGTCGACGGGTTTCGGCCAAACAGTGTCACTCCGAATAAAATCTCCGTTTGAAGGTCCGTGCCGGCGACAACACCGTGTGCCTAGAACGACCCACCGGAGTCTCTATGTGAGTGTGCATAACCCAGCTACAGAAGGGAAGGTGGGGAAGGTGGAGGGGTGATTAGCCTTTTAGGCCAGCGAATTCGGCATGTTTCTTGCGTACCGCATGACAGGACGGTAGACCGCTACTTCTATATTCCAAACTCGCAAAAACGCCTCCCTTCAGCACAGCTCTCATGTGAGCTATCGAAGGGCCTGTCAGCTGCTGGGCTACCTACAGCTCGTCAGCAGCCGCTATAGCCGTACGGTCTCGTTCTGGCCATTCGCTTTCGTTGGATACGACACCCACATCTGCGCCATAACATCTACCGAAAACAGCAGGCCGTCCACCGGAGCAAGCGAAGACTCGGCTGGAAGTTGAAGTGTTGTCACCCCGTGCCCGTGCGAGGAGCACAACAGTTAGTAGTCGTCGAGCACGGCCGATGTCCAAGGTGCGTTCTGACGGCGACGCGGGGCGTCGCGACGACGCTGTCTGTGAAGGAGGCCATTTCACGAGCTGCTGTCCACATTCGGTGGGCGATTCACCGTGATGGGTTTTCCCGTAGGATGCGTACGGTACTGGGAAATTGTCGAGTGGGACGCGAACCCGAAACCGAAAAGCTGATTAAGTAGCTTCACCTCTCGTTGGCTAGTGATCGGTAGTGGTGCATGGGGGCAACGCCGTATGTGTTTGTTTTGTTCACGGTGACGTGCACATCATCGACTCGTGCGTGGGTTGATGATGTGGTCAGTGATCGGATCACAGCAGTTTGAAGGAGGATAAACTTTCGTGGGAGAAATATAAGATAAGGTGAAGAGAGAGAGAGAGAGAGAAAGGTCTACTAAGATAAACGGATAATGACTCATAACAAAAAAGCGAGGAATGACTAGCCCCAAGCCAATAACCTTCCTCATGAATCGTTCGTACTCTTGAACTGCAGTTAGACAAAAACACATGCAGAGATCAGCGGGCCACAGAAACAAAAACAACAGTTTTCCCGAAAAATAATATTTTGACGGGTGTTGGCTAGGGGGCTCCTCCACCAGGGAATTCTTTGCATACACGGTGGTGTCAGTACCGATCTAATTGCTTCATTGCATGTAAGCGTGACGAGGATTTTGCAAAGCAAAAAGCGGTGAAGAAAGTAGTAAAACATGTTTAAGTGCCAAGTTTATGTACACAAGTGTATGTATTGCATTTTGTTTGTTGGAATCTTCTGCTATGTGCACTTGCGTTGCCTGCTTGTACACATTGGATCGCTTTATTTTGAGCCTTCTTGGCCTGACTTTGTGCTGTCGTGGGCGACACGCAGAGACAAGTTGACGAAAAGTGAAAACAGACCTTTTCCAACCAGTATGCTCACTTGTGTTTATCATGCATTGGTCTGCCCAAACGCGTGAGCAAAAGATTAGGGCGTTTCGCTTTTTCGAGAGGCATCATAAAGTGGTTTGGATAGCATGCGCACACGTACACACATGTGAGACGAAACATACACGCACGGGCATATGTATCTGAATTACGGCCGCACTGACAATATTTACCAGTGTGGCACTGTGAAAAGACTGATTTTAACGAGCTGTGCCTCGCAGAGAGAATCGCTCCCTAGTGAGTGATTGCTGGTATATAGATACATACATACCTCATACCTGCTATTGTTGCCAGACCGACGAGACAAACTTGTCTAGCAAACTCGTTCTAGCGGACTCGCACTGGGGAGAGGCTCGTGGAAAACACCGCCCACCTTAACGTCCATTCCGCTGTCCTGCCTCGCCGCAGTACCAACAGCATCCCCACAGCCTGCAAACTTCGTTATGTTTTTACGTGTTCGATGCTTATCGGCCGCGCAAACTGCGGTTCCGTTTAGCCTTCTCATGAACGACTGACTCAACCGGACAAAAACTTTCCTACTTCTCGTTGGCGGTACTTTGTCCACTGAGCAGACTGCTATCAGCGTCGTCTTGTCACCAGCAGCACCCACGTTGAGACTCTGCCCGAGAGCCCCGGCCATTTGGTCCAACGGCGACGAGACCGACCAGGGGGGGGAAGGGAGGTTTTTCAAATCGAGAGGACTCAACGAACGCCAACTGTGCTGCGGGTCGCCCTAGATAGAGCAAATGTTATATATCCTTTTCCCTGCCTCTTACAGCGACAAGCTGGAGAAGGCGAGGGCGGTATGAATTGTTTAATAGCTGTGGGGCACGTCCTGTTATCCGCGTTGTCGGAAGCTACTATTGTTTATGCTGCGATCTCCGTGGTCAGCTGTCTCTGTGCCGGCAATTTGTGTCACTTGCAATTGCTGCTTGTAAACAACCGGGGGTCGACTCTTAGGTATACTCTTGTCAATAGTAGTAATTGTCCTGTACTTTGAGACGTTAACGTGCTAATGAGTTGCCCTAGGCTTTTCCGAATCGATTATTTTTCGTCTGTTCGCCGTGAGTTGGGCGGTGAATGCGTTCGTTAAAACTCGCTTCACACCGACTTCCACTCTTCCACGGTGCTCATCAGGATGGTATCTGGCTCCGGTTCAGTGGAGCCGCATTGGCACAACTTCTCGTCGCTGACAAGTAGGTTCAATGCTAATTTATTCGTCCACAAGCACCACGAAACTCGTGAGTTCGCTCTCAGTCGTGCTGGCCGATAATGTGACATTCGTCTGCGTGCGTCTATGATGCCAAAACGCCCACTGTTGACATGGTCGTTACCGTTGTTCAAACCATGCCTGGCCAGCTGGAAGATGTGGCTAGTTTGCAGGCAAGGGAGTGTGCCTAGTAGAGAGAACGCTGCCACTGGAACGATTCCTCCGCAAGAATGACGCCTATTCATGCACAATTACTTAATCGCAATTGCTTGCATGATTGACAGTTGATTGCAGTTTCTAGCGCTTTATGAGCCGAAACGCCCCGCAGCGCAATTTGTGGTCTCGTAGCATTTCGCTATCGGGAAAGGCGCATTTTGTGGGCGATAAAATCTTGTGAACGACGGCGATATTTATTGGAGATGAGTTAAACGATAAGCAGTTACGGTGACGGCTCGTTTGTCTGGCAAGATTAGATTTGGTAATAGGTCCAAATTAGATAACTGAACTTACCTATCGGGTTGCGCGTGTGCACCATCGCAATTTGGATGCCGTATGGCGCACGCTACGCCAGACTTTGTTTTTGACAAGAATGTGAAAAAAAAATTTAAAGATCAAGTTTCGTATTGCTCTCTCGGTGCGCATATAGTTAGCTGGCCGCTTGTCCAAGTCCTCAGCTTGCTGGGTACGCGGTGAACAGGACTAAGATAAGCAGGGGAACAGAATATGTGAGCACAACCCTTGCCAGGCTCTGAAGAAGAAAAGAAATCGATTGAAGCATGAATATCTTAATTCAAATGTCACCATTTACGGATGCTGCCAATGATCAAGAAAAAGGCGGCATCTGTAAAAAACTGCAGATCAGTATAAATATGAATTGTGTCAGCCTTTTTGTGTTTGTCGGGCGACATAATATAAACATTAGCATATTAACCGGCAGCCGTTAGGTATGGCCTGTTCCGATGAATCAATTACAGTTGATCTGGGTTATAGACTGCTTTTATTCTAGCGATTCGTAATCATTACATTTGATATCGATTAATTGTGATTAATTCACTTTAACTGTGGGCTGACATAATTGTCATCAGTGGTGTGTAGTTTTTGGTAACGGTCAATAGATTGTGTCGGCTGTCATTACTGTTTGAAGTTTGCATTAATTTTGAACACACTCGACATTGCTATCGGTGTTGTCAGGCGATCAAATCTGTGAAGGATTAGAGCTTTGCCGATGTACGAATGCATGCTTAGGAAATAGAAAATGCGTATTTTAATACGTTGAGTTCGGTCCGTTTTACGCGACTAGACAGCACTTTGTACCGTTGACTTGCTTGCCAGATTCTCCCGACACCGAGATCTATCAAACTGCGTAATCTCTGTCGTGCAATCGAATGTCTACGAAAAAATATCCAACTGTCACCAAACACCGAGACGCATTTCGATCGCTGCTGCTTAGTGAAGGCTCGGTGATTCATGGCGTCTGTAAACTTTTAATACAGGTCAAATGCTGTGACATCATGCAGCCTAGGCTGCTTAATGGCCTACAAGAATATTAAGAGTTCGCGTAGGATTAGAAAGTATGCTTGGGCACATACGTGCAACTTCGTACAGGAGTTTTGTCAAAGATTCCAAATAATCTGATACCTTCCAACGGAGCTCTATCATACCCTAGTGACAAGTCTGGCAAGCCTGTATAGCCAATTTGTTTAACCGTTATCTTAATACATTTCTGGGGACTTCATTCGTCTCAAGCTCGGAACCGCTTTCCCATTTCTACAAGTATTCTAAATGTGGGCAAAATCTTGCGAACAACATTTGTTGCTCTACCACGGCCGCAAATCTGAGTAAACTCAGACCTTTCGCGCCGTCAGTAGGGACTGTTCATTACCCTCGTTTGACCTCTGTGCCAAGGCAAGTAACATTTCAAGCCTGTTGAATTTGCCGCCAATTTTCCAGCTTCCTCATGGCCATTTTTGCGTAGGCGCCAGGCCGTTGCTGGTCCAACGGTTATGATGTCTCCAGGCGCTGGCGGCGGCGGAGGCGTGCTTGCCGGAGGCCGACATTCCGGCGGGAATTTGGCCAATGAAGACGTGGCGTGCTACAATGTGATCAAGCTTTCATGGAAGGGAAAATATGCACGCATCTTCTCCGTCGGCAGCCGCGCCATCACGACCTACAACATAGGCGATGCCATGGTCGAAACGAACAAGGTGAGTAAGTTCGCTCATGAGTCTCGATGTTGCCAATACGGTTGCTTCATTCGTGCTAGGTACAGGTGCAAGGCTTGTATAATGAAATCACACAGGGGGTTGTGTCGGTGAAGGTTTTGTCGTCCGCGGGCGCTGTGTTGTCTTGTAGATATCGGAATTTGTAGTTATCGCGTTACATCGGCTGAGTGCCTGACAGATCTGCGTTCGTCGTTGATATACACCGATGACAGTGTATGTGTTGGCGTAACCCGTGAGATTTTATCGGTGTTTAGTGCTTAGTAGTTATTGTGTGAAATTTTTTATTTAGCATCCGTTTCCGTAATATCGATTCCGTTTGTGTGCGCGACTTGCAGTTTGAGTACCAGGATTTCGTTGGCATCGAGCCGGTAGTCGGTAAAGGTTCCGACACGGAGTTTGTGATCAAGTATCGCAAATCCCGTGAGGGCAAGAAAGTTGCGGATATGAAATTCGCATCTGAGTATCGGGCCGATATCCTAACTGAAGCTTTAGTAAGTTTTTTTTAACTGCGAATCGTATGAGCGCATAATGCTGCTGACTTGCGTTGCTCAATCGCAAAGCTGATGCTTGCGCAAGTTATGACCATAGGCCGGAAAAACACTTTGATGTTACTTCAGAGGTTTTTGGTTATTTGATAGAAGCAGCTAGAGAGTAAAACGTTAAATGTATATGAAGAAGTATGTATATATATATATACACTTTAATTCTGTGTAGTATGAAGTAGCAATGTGAATTTCAAACTAAATTCTCTATTTCGTTCTATGATACTCAGAAATTCAAGCATTTGTTTTGCGAGCCGCGTTCAAATGCTGTGTGGTTTTCCGCAACGAAAAAAGACTTCTCCGATCAGCTGGTGGATGTCATCCTTGAAGTGGGCGAAGTGGCGGTTTCCCAATTGGACCCCATAACAAGAGAACGTCTCGGCCGGTACGTAGCTACGAAAACAGGTTTTCGCTGTCAGTATCACTGTTAACACGTATGGCTATTATTTTTATCGAGGATTTTATTCTTACCTTATTCTCAAAATCGAGACGTCTATGCACTTGAATTTGGACGCATTATCAAAGTAGACAGGTTTTTCATCAGATAATTTCGATATTACTGAATAATCTGCTTAGTGGGATAACTATTTCTGTTCTAGTCATTGTTACAACAGGATGAATAAGCAACAGTTTCCCTTTTAGGCTTCTTGAAACGCTAAAAGCGTTTTAGAAGCATGCCTACATTACTGTAACATATCGTAATGAATCTTTTTCTGAAATAAACGAGAACTTGAATTGAAAGCTGAATGGATTTTCCTTAATAGTTGTAGATACATTGTTGTATAAATGGTCGTAAATACTACGCTGCAAACAGACGTATGTGAACGTCTCTGCTACGATAAACAAAGGCGCCACAGTACCTAACCGTATCCTTCGTCCAATAATTCATGCGCAGGTATTACTATAAGGATATGGGCAGTATAGCGAGATTAACTGACGGCCTCCCTGGCGGCGTCGTGATCTCAGTGGAAAGTTACAAACGATTGCATCTGTTCTTTGTCGAGAAGCGGGATGAGTTTCTCAAAAGCGTGGCGGAGTTCGCCATGCGGCACGTCGGCGTGATGCTTTCGTTCAAGGAAGAACTTAGCGAGGGGACCGTACATCTGAAAAGGTTCGGCCGTTTCTCGGGCGACGAGGCTGTCACAAGTTTGTGCGACTTCATGGTCCACAAGGTGTCAGTGAGACATCGGGTGCGTTTCCTTACGATATCAGACGTACGATTTATGATAGTGTTACACGTTGTTCTTAAATAATAGAATTTTCTGTACTATTATTGAAACTCGAATCTATTTTGCCAGTTTGTTGCTCCTATTGATTCACCTTTAGTGAGCACTTGGAAGTTTTTCCAATAATAATTCGTAAGGTATTTTCCGATAATGTCTAGATAACAGCTCGTGTCAAGGTCGGTAGTTTAGCACATTCGCGTGCGCCTTGTGACCGGAGCAGACACGTAGGTGTACCGGTTCGAGCCCCGCTATTACACATTTACATTTATGGGCTCCGTCTTATGAAGTAATGCAGAAAGCACTTCCGTGAACGTTAAATGTAGGCTGACGGTTAGCCCTAAAAAAGTATTCATATAACAGCTCGTGGTTGTGGTTTTGGTAGTTCGTGAGAAATTGCTTAGGATTGTGTTCTAGTAAGTCACTTTTCCTTAGAGATTTTATTACACACACACACACACACACATATATATATATATATATATATATATATGTGTATATATATATATATATATATACACACACATCAATAACGTGTTGCCCGAAACAACTAGAAAGCCCCCTATTTCAGTCCTCGTTATGATGTTTTTCACCATTGGTTTGACCTGAAAACGTTTCGAAGTACTAATTCGAATATAGTTTTCCTTGCTCATTTCTCGTTCCTTTTCCTCGTTTCTCGTCCTCGCGGACACTGATGCGAATTCTTTCATAACTCGTCGTCGCAGGACCCGGTCAAGCGCATCCTCGGCATATCTGAATCATGTCTCGTCGAGCGGGACTGCAACACCTACAGCATCACCTCACTGCGTCCGTTGAGCGATGTTGCGGCGCTCATTCGAGACCGCGAGGAGCCGCGCAAGTTCTCAATCGAGTTCGTCAACGGAGGCGATGTACAGAAATCGTATTTCTCTTCGAATCGGGACGCACTGCTCGCTTCCCTTCTCGACGGAGTTCGCGCTTCGGGCAATCGCGACGTGCACGTGCGAATGGGTCGTCTGCCCCGTGGCATGCGGTGTGGACCGCTCTCGGTACCCGTCTGCGAGGAGGTGGAGATCGCCCATTTGAAGTTCCTCCACACCCAGCCGAGTACGTGGTGAATAGCCAGGCGACGTATAGAAATCATTGTATCGATCACTTAGCTAGTTGAGTCGATTTGAAGGCTAGAGAGCAGACAAAGAGTCTTGCGTTGTGGCGAGGACGTGACGCTGCATTTGATGTTACCGAAAATCGGTAACAGCATGATGCCAGAGTGGACTCGGGATCATGATGGCGTAGCGAAATCCGAAGTTGAATGGCTTGCTTTCTATAAAGTAGCCGACAAGTAGACCGGAAAAACGCATCTTCTTGCGCGCGTTGTGTTTGAACTACTTAGATGGTTTTTGTTCAGTGATAGTGTGATAGCAATCATTGCTAGAGTTGTGCTTGAGTCGACATACCCGTTTCCGTCACAATTGCGAACATGCTTAGTCTATTCACTCGCGCTCACAGGCAGACGGCAACACTGCACCTGTTCCACACAACGTGAATTCACACTTACGAGCACTTCGAATTGGTGGCAGACGGCGGTTTCCCATCCCACGTTAATTTCTGCTCAAGCCCCCATGACGTATCTACGAAAACGACCTTATACACTCACTCGGTAGCATCGCCCTCTTACATAAAACTGTCACGTTGATCTGCTTCCGAGCTTACGGGTAGCTCAGCGCTGGCGCCGATTACAAACGCATTAATTTCTTTACGCTCGATACGGATGTATCCGTTCCTACTCTTTTACTTTACCGACCAAGTGCGCTGAGTGCTGTTGCCGCGCGTGGTGCTGTCGTTTCTGATGTTTTGATGCCTATGTGATGTGTTTGTGTTTATTTGTAGCACTAAAAACGGCAGTGATGTGGGGTCTCCGAAGACGTAGTCAAGGTATTGTCACATATTTTGCATTTCGTCGCCAGTTGGTAGAATCGCACGTGTTAGCGACGATGAGGACGTTGTAGCGCTGCCGAGTGGCCGTGTGCCCTGCTGACAGTACACTGCACGCGCACGCTAATCGAAGCTAGAGTAGAGTGTTTGCCGGCTGTATCTGTTAATGGCGTCCAAATTAGCTCAGCTTGAAATATAACATTTGCACGAGAATAGACAGTAACTGCTTCTCCGTTTGATCGGTGTCACGCTGGGAACGCTCTTCGTAATTTTGCTGCCTTTAGTTTAGTTGCACAGACTAATTAGCGTCTCCTCCCTAAATTTTAATCCTGCTGGCGCCGATTTCGATGTACGTGTACAGGTTCATGGAGTTTCGCCGACACGGTCGAGCGCTTCAATGCCAACGTGCCGTACTCCGGTCTGCTGCATACGGCGAAGAACAAGGACGCCTTATTTGAGAACAAGGACAAAATGTTCCAAGCAGCGTTGACGGCCGTGCTGGCTAAAGAGGGCGAGCAGGACAAAATTCCACTCGACCTACTCGAACAGCAGTTCCACGCCCTACGGAGACTCGTCGCTTGCAAAGCCGGATTCGCCGCATTTACGCAGGTTCCACAGTACGTATGGGTTTTGCTGTATGACGGGAAACGGGGGAGGTCCGAGTTTAGAGCAAGCTCTCCTTCGGAGATCATCAGTTCTGAGTGTCATATATCGCAGCAATCATCACAGTGAACATTATGAACATGGTGGTTTTGCCTTTACGTGTGCTAATGGAAATAAACTCTCGGTAGTGCTTGGTCTAACATTGCCATTCTCGTTGAAAACAAATCAACTCAAAGACAGCCCCTGATTATACAGGGACAGATTATAGCTTTTAGTTCGCTTATTCAGACACTTCTCCGAACATCCTCAGCATAAACTAACGGGCCATGCTTTTCTCTTCCTGTTTTCCGATAATGCAGTGTTCGTGAGCGCATCGGCAGGAAGGTGATAGCGGCATTGTCCCGGGGTGATCCGGCGGTCTCACACGCCGCCGTGGACATGCTCTGCGCACTGATCCAGCCCATGCACGACGACTGTGATTTATTCCAGGAGCAGCAGAATAAGCTCAGCATCCTCTCATCAAAGAATTTCCTCGAGCAGCTGCTGAATATGTTTACCCAGCACGTTGTAAGTATTGTCTGTGCCGAGTTTCATTTCAGTGTCGTTTCACTGCCGCTGACTGAAATTTTTGTGTAGTTCCACCTTTTATACCGCGTTTCATGTTTGCATGCATATTTCCTAGGGTGACTGTGCGAACGCTCGCGATGAGGTTACTGATATATGGGTATCTGCGCCTTTGAAAATGATTTAGCAATATGGATGTTCGGAATGACATTGCAGCAATATGGAACCGGCTGTCTGGTAGTGTTGGCGATGTTAGACTTCTTGACATTCTCACTATGTGCACCGTACTCCGAGACCACGGATGGTGCCCAGTTCGACGCCCTCCTCGAGCTGGTTGCACAGCATGCTGGGCGTATGCTCTTCAAGCTGTTTCAGCATTCGTCGATCGCAGTAGTTCGGGGGGCCGGACTGGTCATGAAAGCCATTATTGAGGTAAATCTTGAACGGTTTTTAAATATTTTTCACTACGATCATCTCATACATCTGATACGCCTCTGATATTTTGAAAATTATAATTAAAAATGAAAATATTGAAGTAATTATAATGAACACCAATTATATGCCAACTAAATAGCGATTATGTGAGCGTTCCGACAATAAAAAATTAAATAGATCTCAACTATACGTAATTTTATGAATGTTTGAATTCATAGAAGTCAACAAGTGGTAAATATACATCTTCAATCACCTTTTAGATAAGGAATTTGAAAGCGCGTGCGTTTAAGGTATTTCGCTTTTTATTGTAAAACAACCTTTACCAATTGTTCAGGAAAATTCAAATAAAAAGAGTGTCTGCTTTCTTATTTTTTTAGACGTCAGACGGTGACGCAGACTGTGTAAATTCTAAGGTAATTTATTTTAAAACACACCTGTCCTTAGGAATATCTTTTAACTTTCCTATTTCTTTTAGTTACTACGTAAACAAATTACTATGAATTTCGCAATTCTAAACCGTTTTTTCTGTCCTTGTCTGTCACCTCCTTATAGGAAGGCGAACCCGATCTCGCAGCAAAAATGCAGGATCTCGCACTCGCTGAGGCGGCGCTTCCGCGCCATCTTCTCCATGCGCTCTACGCATCCGGGTCGGAAAGTCGCCTGTTTGCTCTTAGAGAGCTATCGAGACAGCTAGTAGGTCTCTGGCTAACTGGTCATCCACCAACGATGCACGCGCTAAAAAGAATCATGGTAAGAATTTTTGACTGAGGTACTGCAGTGCATGATTATGAGCCATTGCACCCATCAGATGAATGGTCTATCGCTTTCTTTACGCAAGCAATGCAGACAAACTTGCCGGCAGGTTTTTAAATTTACTTAGGATGTCAGTATTGCAAACCGCAGTCTCGAGCTAACAGCCGGGATGGGTTTCGAAAGCGTTTTTGTCAAAGTAATATTCATTTGCCGTGATGGACGACAGTGCACTTGATTACGAATACTTCACGAAGAAGCATCCCCCCCATCGAAGCCACTCGAATAAGATCTATACTGTTTTCAGCCTGCTGGTCTGCTGGCGTACATGGAATCCAAAGAAATGCCACCGAAAGAGGCAATTGAAACACTGCGGACAAGGGACAACCTCCGAATGGCTACTGAACATTCAAATAAGATGAATCATCGCGCAGGCGGCCGACAATGGCGCGTTGTCGAACGCCACGTCGAACAGTTCCTAATGCACTGGAAGTCTCGGGTACCGCAGGGTCTGAAGGGGGGTATGGGTCTTGGTGGAGGTGACGATCGTCAGGCAGCTCGGCAACAGCCCGTCGTTCTCCGACGGAGGCGACAAAGGGTGAAAAGCACAGCCAACTGGACCATGTTCTATTACCAATTTCATCAAGATCACGCGAAGCCGCACCTTATTTGGAATTACAAAACAAGGTGAGACTACGGGAAATGTCTTTTCCAATGAACTGCATTTATTTATTTCATGTAAGTCGAACCGTTTTACTGCAGCTCTGGCGACGCGCATAGCAGGTCGACCTGTAAATCCATGTTATTTTTTTAGATAAACTACTGTGTGGCTCTTTCAATAAAGTGAGTACCCAATAAAGTGGTATCTCGTACACTGAAATTTTCTTACTTATTGACCGAGTGAGGCAGTTGTACGGTGGCTCTGCGGGAAATAAGTAGAAGAAATACCAAGGCGTATACAAGCTATTCATCGATGTATATGAGCGTATGCACACATTTTCGCGTTTTTCAGAGAAGAGTTAAAGGACGCCCTCGAGAACGAGTTACGAGGTCTCACCCAAGATCGGGAACTATGCCACGATGTTACAGTTTCATGGAACCATCACGAGTTTGAGGTTGTTTACCGGTCGCTAGCAGACGAGCTGCGCGTGGGTGACTTTTTCTTGCGTCTTCTGTTAGAGGAGGACGACCGTAATGCAAAGGCTAGAGTGAACTCGCCGAACAGCCCCACACCGCCATCCGGATTCATCATGCAATCGTACGTGGTCATTATTTTTAGACATTTTGGTCTCGAACGCTCGACTCCGAAGGGCGCCAAGGTAGTCGAAAGGATGAAGTATCAGGGCAAAAGTCTATCTTGGGGAAACGCACTCAAAGTTCTTCGATGCCTACTATAAAGTATTAAGGATTTATAATACTGTTGAAAATATACGTCGTTTCATACTTTGCTGTCTAAACAACTCTCTAAGCGACGTGAACATTTTTCCATACTCATGGAGATTCATAAGGGAAGCAACCTGTGAAATTACTAGGCACTGTGTCGCTTTTTTTATTTCAACTGAATTGTACAATTCTAGTTAATCCACTAATTGTTGTCTCACTGCTGCAATTGCACAGTTACTGACGATGCTCCAGTTTCGTAAAGCTGCTCTGCTCGGCTCGTGAGCTCGATTCGTTTAGAATGCTGGTTCTAACCTTGGTCAAATCCGCTACGGTTGTTCTTCTAAAATCTTAGGAGCGAGTTTTTCAACGACCTCTACCATCGATTCCTGTTGTCGATCGATGTAGACATGAAATGTATGTGCTTACGAGCAATGTCTATTGTCTACGGACGACATCATGAAGAGATTGGACCGTTCAACGATACAAAATACATTATCGATATGCTACAGAAAACCAGTAGCCGACTCGAAAGGGATCGCTTGATCCTGTTCATCGATAAACTCGTGAGCAACAAGAAGAACATAAAGTATTTGCTCGACTCGAACGGCATCAAGGTATTTTTACAACATGTGCTGTGTGACCCATAAGGAAACGCCTGCAATGCGCATTGCAGGCGTTTCCTTAATTTACTTACATAATTACTGCAATGATAAATGATTCGAATAAAACCAATAATTCATCAAATCTATTCAGTTTCTTACAAACTGTTCATAAGCTATATAACAAAATATCGAATATTCCTGTCACTGTGCACTGAGACCTGCTAGTTCTAAGGAGGCCTTTAAAAAAACTAAATGCTTGCGTTCTTTCTCGCTCTCGCCTCCCCTGTCATGGCGTCTTGTGGCAGGTGTTAATTGAGTTCCTTTGCCTGGCCCATTTACACACTTCACGTGCAGTGATTCCAACTCAAACGAACGTGATTGAAGCATCAGCCGAAATGATGATGGATCAGGAGAAGGAGTGGTTCTACGACAACAATGAGAAGGGGCCGCACAGCATTAATGAGGTTCGCCCATACATTTTTGGTCAATCCGATCATAATGGTCAGTCTGTAAACAGCCATTACCAAATTATCAAATAATGGTAACGATGACGATAAACGCTACGATTATTGTCAACGGTTTTCGACACTAAAAACCGTCAGTCGCATCAGTCGGCAAACGTTACACGATGCTGCATAACGCAGTCAGACGAGATTTGTTTTTCTTCATTAAGCCGGAATATTTTTTTTAAAACCTATTCTCCCGCATTGGCCGGGTATTGCAGATGAAGAAGTTGTATGAGGAGGGCGTAGTCAGTGCCGGCACAAAGGTATGGGCGCAGGGCATGGACGGTTGGCATCGGCTCAGCGAAGTTGGCCAACTCAAATGGACCCTTATGGCTCATGGAACAGCGCTTCGAAACGAAACTGACCTAGCCGCTCTAATCCTCAACATCCTCATCAAGGTATGCGAGGTCTACCCTACGAAGGAGCCTGACGGGAGTATTGTAAGACCGCTACCACGTGCCAAAAGGCGCCTGTGCGACCCCACCATCATGCCGCACATCGTACAGCTTCTGCTTACCTTCGACCCTATCCTCGTCGAGAAGGTTGCCGTCCTGTTGACACACGTCATGGAGCACAACCCAGCCATTCAACGTCTTTATCAGTCCGGCTTCTTCTTCTTTATTCTCATGTACACCGGCTCGAATGTCCTGCCCATCGGGCATTTGCTACATCTAACACACACGTGCCAGGCATTTAGATCGGAGGAGGGCAACACTCTAAGGCAGCGCTCGATCCTTGGTAACATCTTGCCCGAGGCGATGATCTGCTATCTGGAAAATCATGGCGCGGCCAAGTTTGCCGAAATCTTCCTCGGCGAGTTCGACACTCCGGAGGCGATTTGGACGGCGGAGATGCGCAGGTTCATGATCGAGAAAATCGCCACCCACATCGCCGATTTCACTCCTCGGCTAAAGTCGAACACACGGGCGCCTTACCAATATTGCCCCATACCGCAAATTCAGTACCCTCAATTACAGAACGAGTTATTCTGCAGCATCTACTACCTACGGCACCTGTGTGACACGCAAAGATACCCTGATTGGCCGATCCTTGAGCCGGTTCAGTTACTGAAAGACGTCCTAGACACGTGGAAGGCCGAGCTCAACCGCAAACCGTCGGCTATTAACGAGGATGATGCCTGCGAGATCCTGGGCCTTAAGCAGGAGCAAAAATTGGATGAGAGCGCTATCCGCAAGGCGTATTTCCGCCTAGCAGCCAAGTACCATCCCGACAAGAATCCCGAGGGTCGTGAAATCTTCGAGAAGGTCAACAAAGCGTACGAGTTCCTATCGGATACATCGACGCGCAAAGCAGATGGCCCCGACCCGGTCAACCTGAGCCTCATCCTCAAAACGCAAGCCATCCTGTTTAGCCGCTGCCGGGAGGAGCTCCACCCATACAAATACGCCGGCTATCCGATGCTGATCAAAATGATTGAGACGGAAACGCAGGACGACCAGCTGCTGTCCAAGCCGAACCCGCTGCTTGGCCTGGCCATTGAGACGATGTACCACACGCTCAACTGCTCTGAGCTGAACGTGCAGGAGCTGCGCCGTGAGGACGGCCTGGCCGTCCTGGAGAAGGCGTTTGTGCGCTGCGTCGAGCAACTGAGCCACTCGAGCACGCCGGATGACCTCGTTGTGTCGGTGTGTCGTCACTCCGTCGCCTGCTTCGCGGTGGCGGCGAAGTTCGAATCGTGTCGCACCGTTCTGATCAACGACTTGCCGAATTTTGTCAACGATCTTTGCCGTATCCTCTACTTCAAGCATCTAACGAGACTATGCGCGTCGGCTGTGGAGTGCATTGCTTCGCTGAGCGTCTGCGAGCAGCTGCAAAGCTCAATGCTCGAGTGTGGCGTGCTCTTTCATTTGCTTCTGTTTTTCTTCAAATATGATTACACTCTGGGCGAGGGCGGGGTCGAGGTCAGCAAGGAGAGCAACCAGCAGGCCGTCGCCAATCATCTGGCAGGTGAGAGCCTTGATTTGCGTGTGACAAGGGCGTTCAGTGAAAATTCCATATTTCTATAAGTACCAGTGTCATACTGGCGCTCTTCTGTCGTAAAGACGAATTGTCACTATTTTAAATGTAGTTTATCGTACTTGAATGAAAATGTGAGCGCACATGAATGATGTAGGTGTATCTGAATACACGGAAAGTGCCTGATGAACATTATATACCTGTTAGCATTTAGAGTGCGAATTCGTGCTCCCGTAAGCGCCGAATAGACCGTGGCTTTCATACTAAACCAAGCGAACATCGGTCTAGTGAGAACTTTTGAATGGAAAGTTAGACTGCTACAGGTTACAGTGCTAAACCGGAATAATTTAACCTTAACGCTTACGGTGTCTGAAATATGTTCGACAGAGTTGTCTGTTCGCGCTTGCGCTCGGCTTGCCGGCCTGGAGTCAACGGACCCCACTCCTCCGAACCAGCGGATACGTCAGTGCCTGATAGCCCTTCTCACGCCATACATCACTCGCAAGCTAGGCCTGGCCAAGCCTATGGATATACTAAAGATTCTCAACTCCAACACAGAGAATCCGTATCTCATTTGGGACAATTCGGCGCGAGCCGAACTCACTGAATATCTCGAGCGCCAGCAGAAGTCCAAGATTCGATCGGTGGGTAGCAGTGGCTAAACTGAGTATGGCTCATGCTTCGATAGGCACGCAATGAAAATACACCTCTGCAAACACTAATAGCCCTCCATAGTTTTTGCTGCGGCATGGGATTGTTTTCCTATTATGTAAATTGTAGAACGATTATGTCGGACCCAGTAGGATGTAATACTGTTGTGTGGTTGACCTTTGTAGACGTTGGCCATATAGCCATAGAACGTTACTTCTGACGACTGTGTATGTTATTGATAGATCAAGTCACACAGGGACAGCATATAAAATACTACCAGCAAAGCCATTTGGACCACCTGTGCACCTCCGAAAAGTCGGTGCTTCTACTATTCACATTCCTTTGAAGCATTTTTCTAACATGTAATTAACGATCTTTTTCGTTCTTGGCTAGATTTGATTCGGCATTTCTGCCGTAAGCCACAAAACGATTCCCTTATCATGCATCGGTACCTGAAAACCGTTAGCTTTCTCCGCAATTACACAATTCTTGCGTTTGCTAGTTGTCGACACCACATGTATGCCCAATTTCATCCTTTGTTCGGACTTCTACAGGGTGAATGCGACGAGGACTACGGCTCGTCCTTTGTGTACAGCCTGTTCGATAAAGAGCTGGTCGTCGGCGACATCTTCGTTCGCATCTACAACGAGCAACCACAGTTCCCACTGGAAAATGCGCGCCAGTTCACGCAAGACCTACTGAGCTTCATCGGCTCGCAAGCTCAATTCATCTACTCGGCTAAGAATAGCAAACTGGTCGTGACCAAAGACAGCGAGTCGGATCGGATACGGAACGCTGAGCTGGCGATGGAGGCCCTCCATCACGTCATACTCAATAACCCTTCGGTCGAAGTACTGTGCATAGGGCACTTCAAGCTGCTGTTTCTTCTGCTCAACACCAACTACACGCGACTGCGTGTGCTGGCCGTGGGCGTGATTCAGGCTGTGACCGGCAACAAGAACTGCGTACAAGACATCGCCAGCGTACAAGTTCTAGTCTTTCTTCTGCTCGTCCTCAAATCATTCCAAAGCAACCATCAACGTAAGTGTGGTTGTCATGCCATCTGGCCTAACATAACCTGCTTGTTCGTGCCGTTAATGGTCAAGTGTAAAGAGTGATTTAAAATGCGTGTCACGACTTCAAATATTCATAAAAGCGTTTATGGTGACAATTTTTAAATCTTTTTTTCTGCTAAGAAGTTGACGTAATTGAGACTTGTTTGGAATGTAACTACTGTCGGCTACAATGGTTCCTAAGAATTGATACATTTTGGCTGATTCCTTGAATACCAATGCGAGTATGTATGAGGAACTTCACTCGTTTTTATTTTGACATTACGTACGATTTCATTAAAAACGATGCGCTTGATATATTTGTACGCATAACAAACACAAGCTGCTTGAGGGGATGAGTACTATTTTTAGCGACTCGAACGAGAAAACTTAATAATTTCTACCACCCGTGTGTGTGTCAAATATCACGCATTTTAAATCACTATTATGCTGGGGTTAGTTACTAACTAATAACGCCGTAAGGTGTGGGACCTGCTCTTGAACAAAACACACTTGGTCAATAGTCGTGTAAACTTGTTACCGCGTACGTAGCTTAATATACCACTACGCAGTATCTCTAGGACACGCGTAAGCATTTTTCATCACGAACACATTCACAAGGAAATAGGTGCTAATTTCTCTCGCTGTTTGAAAATGACGGCTTCGTGGACACGTGCAGATCAACAAGTGGTGCTAGATACTTTGTTGCCGCTGATGTCCAACTCCGCGCTGGTGAAGGAGGCGATAGCCAAAGGGGCACTTCTCTACCTCCTGGACGTATATTGCAATGCGAGCGATCCGAAAGTTCGAGAGCGTACGGCCGAATTGGTGGCTAAGATGAGCGGCGACAAGTTAAGCGGGCCCAAACTGGTGAGGTTGTTGGGTCGCTTCATGCCTGCCGTCTTCCTCGACGCCATGAAGGAGTCACCACAGGAGAGCGTCACCCTGTTTGAGGGCAACCAGGAGAACCCGGAACTCATCTGGAATGAGGAAAGCAGGGAGCGCCTGTGTGCAATCGTCAGCCAGATGAGCCAGCAACTGTTCGAAAAGCAGACAGAAGATCCTGCTGAGTTGTGGGCGGTAAGCTTTGCACTGTTACAGCCACGATTGCGTTGTAGGCATTGTTGTGCTCGTGCGTGCCTGGAATGTAGTCTTCAATGTGAAATAGTGTAACACTAGAGCAGCTAGTATTCGTGGTAGCTATTATAAAAGCACACATTTACTTGTAGGTCTTTGTAGAAACATTGTTAACTTTAACAGTAATAATAATAATAATAGTTTTACTTTGTTGATAAATTAATAAATCATTATGCTTTTATTGCTCTTAACAGCTTTAAGTTACGCTGACATATGAGACATTTATTTTTTGGTGGAAGAATGACCTAATTTTCAAAGACATCAATTGAGTGATTTCTTTTTTATGCAGCTTTGCTTTAGCTCAACTAATATTTTAAATAAAAACTAATTTTATTTTAATTCAAGTATAAATACTGGACGTTAATTTGGATTCCGGTCAGTGGGAGTGATTTGCTCTTTTGTTTGATTTATAATCCTCGATTACGAAGCGACATGCCGCTGTGATTTGTATAGGAAAATCGATGTCATTTTTATTTTGACGTCAGTTCAGTACAGTTGCAGCATTGTAAAACCACAACGCTTTCATTGACTGGAATTTTGTTATGTGAGCGTGTTTAGCTGCCATCGGACTTCAGTATTTGTTCTGAGACCGGGGAGAACGAGCTTGTGATAGGAGGTGTCTACATACGGCTGTTTGTGCAAAATCCAGGCTGGTCACTTCGAAGACCTAAGGAATTCCTCGGAGAGTGCCTAGATCGTGCATGCGGGCTTATGGCCAGGCAGGACTTCGACGTAAGTTCCACTTTCCATATGTCTAGGGCTTGTATAAAACTGTAAATGAACTGTACAGGTTCTCGAGAAAATACGCACAAAGGTCACCTAGGAGTCTTGTGACAACACTCTGCTTACAGGAGGTGATGCTGGACACGTTAACGACGGCTGTTATCGGCCTTCTGACCAACCAAGGTCAGCTCCGCGAATCCATTCCTGTGATGGGTCATATTCCACGGATCGTTATGTCTCTAGGCGCGCCTCCACCACAGGCAAAGCACGCCGTGCGCCTACTTCATGAACTTGCGCAGAGCCAACAATGCGTCGAGCAGCTGTGCGAGAGCGGCGATTGTATGGCTGGTCTGCGCTCTGCCATTAACAACTGTCCAGAGACGCTTGATCTTGTCGCTAAGACACTAAACCAGATGTTCCAAAAGGACGCGTCAAGACTCGTTCAACAGGTAATTTCACCGATGCATGAGTCAGCCGCCCATTCTTGGCGTTAGTGTATGCATTCCTACTAGTCGGAGGAAGAAGGGTAGACATTGTGCTGAGCTACAAATGAATTTTGGCATTATGAGCAGGTTCGTTTCAAGTACTTCAAATCGTTAATCCAATAACTTCTACCATATTAAAGCGATTTTTACCTTTGTTAACGCAGGCGCTCAGTGTGAAACTAGTGACGCTATTACTGGATTTGCTGGAGCGGCCGGTGACGAATGCCACGTCGAAGGCGCATATCGTACAAGCACTTAAAGCCATGCACGCCGACCCGATCTACGGCGACGAGGTCAACGAACTGTTGAGCAGTTCAAAGACTTGGGCCGACTTCAAAGACCAGCGGCATGATCTCTTCACTAGGGAGACGACAATTGCCGGATACCTACCAAGTGCGTTCTATAGTTGATTTACACGAATGCAAGCGGTTAATGCGAATGCCCCATTGAAACCGTGTGTTGTTATCGTTTTTCTCAAGTGCCATTTTGCCTAACACATATTTCTATGATTAGCACATTAGTTGCCTGTTCAGGCAAAAAAATAGGTTTACGCGTCGCACATTTTGTGGTGTGCAGCGACCGTTGTGGTTGCCTGTCACTGAGGAACGTTTTGATCTTCCAGGTACTACAAATGTAGCCGGATATCTGACGGCCAGTTCAACGGGGCCCAACTACACTCGTCAGCCACCGCCCGTCGATCAGTAAACAGAGATGGGGGTTACGTTGAACTGGGGGCTATCGCCATGGATTGTGCATAGGAGTCTGGCGTGGGAGGGGGGTCTGCGCGTAACGCAGTACGTAACGTGTGAGGTGATACGGTGGCAGGAAGCCACACTTCTCGCCCGTTGGACGAGCTCCGAGTCGCGCATCACCCCAACAGTGGAAATACGGACTTCGGTGGTCGAGTAGTCGAGTACAGAGCAGTACGAGACTGCGTTGTCAATAGCGTCTCGCAATGACTCGACTTTATGGAACATTTCCTTCTCACAGTTATGCAGCTCCAGAAAGGGAATGATCGCCTTTGTTGTTGCTAGCGGATGATAATGAGTATAATGAGAATGATATTGCTTATGTGAACATGCGAAGAATTCCAGGATATATATATATATATATATATATATATATATATAT
>MNPL01021942.1:12715-26012 GCA_002081605.1 Tropilaelaps mercedesae
AGACGTTACAATTGGTTTTTCGAACGTCTGCCGCAAACACTTATTTTAATGCTTTCAAGTAGTATTGCCTACCTTAAGAGTCCCTGCGCAAACATCCCTGTATGCCACTAAAATTGCGACTCAACCAGACATCCACGTTACACTATTTTTGGCCTAGACTTCCAATGACGTGGTGAGCTATCATTTTTTAAAGCCACTCGCAGACGCAGTACCGCATGAAACGCGAAACGACACAACCGTTCGACAATCTTTTAAAGATTATTAGACCTTAAGAGTCTTGGCTGGCATACTTCGCAGCAATCGATCCAGAAGGACGCTGACACCTTTTCAAGGTCCACACGACTCCTTGATTGATAAACACCTATAGTCCCCGTTGTTAAAAAAATTTTTAGACAACGGTTTTTTATGCATGGTTACGTCGGCCAGCTAGTGTTATCCAGGCTTCCTAACTGTGCGACAATGTCCTAACAAGCAACAATTGTTAGAGAAAATTACGTCTTCCCAAATATTCACGGTTAGACACCACATTTTAAGGAACATGCGATGAAAGTAAGAGTACACGAGACTGCAGTTGAGCATTATGGTGTAACAGAGGTTGCAAAATAATTTAGCTGTAACATCAATTTTTTCGTTTCGAAATTACCACTTTCCACTACCACAGAAGTTTTCCACATCGGTCTAAACGTTCGTCAAAATTTGCGACTTTAAGGAGTTCGTAAGCTATTTTAGCGGAAAATGTTAGCAAATGGTTTTCTGAACACGACTCGAGCTGAGAGTTAAGTAGCACCCCTGTAGGAGTATAGCCACTATCGATATAACTGCATCGTTTCCCGAAATATTTGAGAGGGTAAATTTCAATTAAATCTGTTCCCCATTCTACTAGCCTATACAATCATTAGGAGAATGTTGTCTTCCTCCGTGCACTATAATCGTCATCGTTACTGACCACAAGAATGGTGTCTACCTGAATAGCACATTGGTCCTCATTATCAATTTTATTCACTCCCGACGAGTAGTCGCTAAGAAATGCGTATAAAATAATACATGGAGCGACGATCTGCATTGGCGCGATAGAAGATTTAAGTGATCTTTAAGAGATAAACATTTATGTCGTCACAACATTTGCCGGCAAAAAGTGACTATTAACGCCAAGTCACTACTCCCAAGAGGAAATAGAATAGGAATACACATATCTAAATTTTTTGATATATCTAAATAAATTTGACGGTCAAGCCATAAAAACGGCGTGGGTTTTAAGCCTTAGGTTTGACGTCGCTTACTCGGTGTTCCTCGCAGACGGATCTAGCGGATAAGGCCAAGGCCAAGAAATATATTACGTATCGATGTAACCGTTATTCCCCCGTAACGGTTCACGCAACCCTTGCGCTGCTTTGTAGACTCCAGTCAATCCTTGACAGAAGACACATAGAAAATTGACAATAATTTACAGAAATAACACATGGCGATATTGCTAAGCCGTATAGAAACAAAAGAACTTGAACATCTATTTCGATGAAAAGCGTATAAGCGTATCCTCGAACAAACACTAGGCGAGAGATGGATCTAAGCGAGTCTAACACTCTAACAAACTGCGTCTGCTGATTGTGGTTTTGTCCTACAGATCTTTTGGTGGGCCTCGTCAACGTGCTGACAGATATCCTATGGAAGATTACCGTAGAATGGCACGCAGGCAATGCCATGTGCAAAATCGTCAGATACGCTCAGGTATAGGAAACAAAACAGTTTTTATGGCATTATAAGATAAGTATAGATATGAATAGAGAAGGTCAGCACTTGCTGCGGCATAAAGCGGTATCATTATGCTATGTGCTTCATCCGCCCATTGCTTAAGAGGAATTCGTTTAGGTTTATCTTGAGCAAAGGGCATTGCTACCCCGTTGGAGCGGTCTGCCGATTAGCCTAAATGACAACATGAGTTATTTAACAGCAATTATAGAGCAAATGGAGCACAAAATTAATGACATATTTACGATTGCTTTACCTCAATTTATTGAGCTGGTAACTGTTCTTCAAGTATCTAGAACCTTTATTACTACTACGAGTAGTTACATCTACTAGCAAACCTCGGACAGCTGCAATGCTGATGTAGCCCTCAGTTTCCGGATTTGACCTTCACCTGAAACTTAATAATAGCATTAGCTTTGTCAAAAAAAGTGTGCTCACCCAATAGCCTCATTAGCGAATTGGTATCTTGTGACGTTTTTTTTTGAAAAATGTGCCTGGGTACTCTTGTGATGGATTAGACGCTTGGCCGTGGCAAAGCCTTTAATCACATACACAAACACACTCGTGCACGCACAAATAAATATACACATTGAGCCACGGTGAGTAAAAAACTTAATCGATATAAAAATCCGTTAGGGTTGTGAGCCAGCAAGTCGTGATGGTTATCAGCTAAAATTAAACGACCGTACGTTGTAAACAACGATGTGGCAATACATGTTTGCGGAAGTGCGCAACTGCAAGGGAACTGCACCGTCCCAGGTACAATTTTGCGGTCAAGCTCGGTGGGTTGGTGCATTCGTATGCGCCTTGCGCCCCGAGGAGACACGTAGATGCACGGGTTCGATCCTCGCCGTTGCACATTTACACTGATATGGGGTTCGTCTTGCGAAGTAATGCAAAGAGCGCTACCGTGGGCGTTAAATGTTGGCTGATGGTCAGGCCTAAAACAAAAAAACAAAGTTCCAACTTTGGGATGTTTTGGTGTGCGTCGAAAAATCGTTATCGATGTTCTGTCAACTGATAGTTTGTTTTCTTGTTAATATTGAACGTAATTTAAATAACATTTTATTACCTGTCTTGTTCCCGGCCCGCTGCAATTCTGAAGCCACGCCGTCATTTCAGGCAAGCGCCATCGAGATTCATGGCAATCGATGTGGAGAATTTCTACCTTGCGAAGCTATTTCATAAAGGCCGTAGAGAGTAACTAGGTCACGTTTCTGGAGCTTATAAGGAACTTCATGGGTATCTAGCAATGAGCTAAATAACAATGTTATGCCCTGAAATCGAGCTTTTTTCAACCTGGCCTACTAATGCACTACTATTTGCTGGGCACTCCTGGTTTGAGTGCTGCCCGTACTGCGACCCGAGTCTCAGCATCTGAGTTTTTCTTATAAAACTGACTGAACCATTAACACAAACGCAGTGTTTTTATCTGCGTTCAGCCTCGTTGCTAGCTGCCGGATTATGCTAGAGTTTACGTCTAGGTTACGTTTAGATCTAGAGTTTACGCTACGAAAGTTTCCATGGAGGATGCATATTTATCCTAACAGTACTGCACTTAATCTAAGTTGAGCGAAAACATACCAGTTGCTTTGTACGTAGAGGTAGAGCTACCTTTTGTATAAGGTCCTCATGCGCGGCATACACCGACCAATTTTTGGACTTCCAGGCACTATTGACGTTGGGAAGTGAGGAACGCCTTGCATTTGATTATCTCTGAACATAGTGGATAAGAATTTGTCATATTTCATAATTGAATGGCTTTAGAGTTTGCTATTTTGAATTATAATACTTAAATCTCAGTAGAAATTCGGAAAGATGAGTCCTTAGCACGCCCAGCTAGCAATATAATCAGAAAACATGAAAAAATGGTCCGCAAGCTTGAGTGGTGGTCACGCTGCAGTCCGCTCATTAAGCAGTGGAACCTGTAATTTGCGCTGTCTGTTCGCCAATCAACTGTATATAAGGAAAATAGATTAGAATCGCAAGCAAAGTTTCGGATGTACAGGCACTATGGCAGCATTGTTAGCTATCACCGACCTTGGAAGGGTGTCGGTTTCTCGACTTTTTAAGAGCTGTTCCTCTATTTCTATACTGAACATGCGAGAGTCTCCTTGTGCATTACCCACGGAGGACAACTTTGACGAAATCATTTGCAGAAACTGATTTTCAAAGTAAGCGCGTCTAGAACAGGACCAATAGTGCGATCCTTATGACGCGTCTGGTTGACAAGTATTGGGTAAGCAATTTCGAGTTTACAACAGGAAATTCTTCTTTAAATATTCGCGTTTAGACACACCAAAAAGGTCAGGCCCGGAAAATCGGTGTATTTAGGAATGACTAAACTTGAGTTGCAAGACAAAGACTTGCCGTTATACGGGTATTTTAGCCAGTCGTATACAGCACAAACGACAGATGATTTCCGGTATGTCCTCATAAGACAAGCAGAGTAAAAATCAGTTGTAAAACCGACATATCGCATTGGTTAAACGGTGTCGCGGTGTCGTTCGTAGCTGTATCTGAGGTTTTCTCATCTTTCTCGTAGCGATTGGGCGAGAAGATGTAAAAACTTTTGGATAAAGAGAGAAAAAAGCGTTCACGCGAACATCTTTATGAGCCGTTCGGTATGCCTTTCGTCTACTTCGGTTGAGAACTTGTAAGGCACTATCCTAAAGTGAACACCTTCATAAAAGTACATATACTGTGTGCATAAGCGCCAGACCAGGCCATTGAAAGCCCAACTTACACGGCCAAGATAGGTTTTCGCGTTAATAGGATCAGTTTTTTTTGGGAATTTAAAATTTCTTTTTTATTCTAAATGTTAGTGGTTTCTATGTTTAGTCGAGCGCTATGGACCCATTTTTTATTTTACCACTTCTTTCGGGTGCAAGCACTGCACTACACTATCCACCTTAAAAGTGGCTAAGTAAGCTTCATTTTCTCTTACTTAAGCACGCATAATGAACCATTTTTCGTTTTGGGATTTTGGAACTCGGAAAGAGCGTGCTTTTATTTTCTACGTCAAGTATGGTTCGATAAATAGATGGCTTTTTAATAAAGCTTTACATGCGTTGTATGTCTATGGTGTTGTAAAATAAAGAGGAGGAGATATCTTACACAAACCTGTTTATATATTATATTCATTTATTTCTATAAATTAATTGGACAAGGCAGACAGTGTCATTACAACTGTAACTGCCTCTATGTTGCAGCTCGGTGTCTATGTCGTTTTGAAATAGGGTTCAAAATATTAACATGAAAAATTGTTTTAACTGAAACCAACTAAACTATAGTGATTATAAGCCTACCTAAATCAGCTGAAAACCGTATTTCTACCCATGCACAATGCTTTCGTTTCGTTTTTTGTTTTCTTTGCTTATGTTCAGGGAACCAGACATCGTCCTATTCTAATGCTCAAGTTAAGTCTTGTTAAATGAAGCGCTGGATATCTTATTTTTTTTTAAATTTAGTGCCTCCGTAGTATAAACTAGCTGAGTTCACAAGAAAACGGTCAAACAACTAGAATACGATTCATTCATATTTATTTCAGGTGGTGGTCACGTACAGTTCGACGTACGTATTGGTGGCGCTCAGCATCGATCGCTACGACGCTATAACTCATCCGATGAACTTTTCGGGCGGCTGTAAGTACGCAGTTTCTGTACTTGATTAAATTTCGTAGTCAACTTGTTTCGATGCCTATGTCAGATCCTATGCAGATGACTTCAGTATTTCTTACCTGGGCTGCAAATAAGGATCAGCTAGCTCAACTCATTCATTCTGCATTCGACGCTTAGCCTTCGCCACTTGAAGACTGGCACCGCTAGCAAAAATGCGTGTGTCAATAATTACGGTATGTAGTAAATTCACAGGTGTTATTCTTTAAGCTATTGCCGAGCACCAAAAATTGCCCTCAGAAAAATGAAAACTGTGCTCTCAATTCTACACCTCATTGTGTTCTTAGCGCGAACGAGGGATTGCAATTATTGTATACCTCACTGACTTGTTTTCCTCGTTAAACTGTCCGAATAGCAAACAGCGTTGCGCTTTTCTCGCTTTGCTAATTAATTGCATCACAAGCTTTACTGTAATATAGCCATTTCAATGGCATACGTTGAAAAAATTTAGCTGCATTCATTGGGCAGGGGGATGCTGTTCGTATGTTCGAACCGAGTATGATCCCTTGTTTTCATCCATTTCCGTTTTCAGCCGAGTTTCAATCCGTTTAGAGCCTGGCCGGCAAAATGAGATAAACCTACAAACATACATCGCAAACAATTTTCAACGTTTAAAGTTTCCAAAGCGGCTGCCTCAACGATAGCAGTCGGGAAGTCTCGTCTGGTGTCTTGTCTGACCAACGTATCATTGTTGTGTCAACTTCGGATTCTGTTTTAACCGCATTAGCCCGCTGATCGAGTGCTGGTGCAAGATGACGCTTTTGAAGCAACTATTTGGCTTATTTAAGTATCATTCATGACACCACTTAGATTACCAATGGCCACTCAGATTACAGGAGGAGGACATGCCACCACTAACTATACCCCGTATTCCACTCTCCCACCACCAGAGGGTTAAGGGCAGGTCACCGGATGACATGGTCTCCTGCATACATCAGCGTGACGGCATTTCCGAGCTCTGCGCAACAAAGATCCGGTAGAACTTTTGCAGCAGCTGAGTAAGCTGTGAGAAAACCGTTTTGAATGTTTTGGCAATTTACAGTTAATCCTTCATTGTTCCATGACAAGCGCTCGAGTTATTGGCAACTTACGCTAAAAGACCTTCTCTAGCCTAGCCTCTAGATTGCTTAAAAGCTTCCTTGATCAATCTAAATCGTTTGGTTGTCTATAATCTTCAACAATGGTTACCTCCTTGGTACCATTCAAATCTTTTTCTCTGTCATGGAAACGCTGGTCCTGATGGCGCACAGTTTGTTCATAAAGGGTTTTTTCCTAAGATCCAAAAATTGTCCTAATGTTTTTATGGTAACGTGGTATGCTGTTATGTTTTTTTGGTAGATGCAAGCTTGTTCAGAAAGCGTAATGAGCATGCTTTTTGAACAAAATCGGAACCACTTGGCTCTGCCTTAACGATAAGCCTAAAAATGGGCTTAATGCTTAAATTGCCAAACATTGAGACCTTTGCAGTAAATAGAAGAAACTTCGCAAAAATTTCGTTGCAGAACATGTTGCTACGTATGCTGCCGGCCAGAACACCAGGGCACTATTTTGCAAGCAGCAGTTGAGGTTTTTCGAGGTTGAAGATCAGAAGGCAATTTTGGGTAGTTCACTTCAGGTACGATGTAAAGAACATCATAGGATTAGGTATCTGTACAGGTTTTCTGAAGGCGAAAAGGTCTCAAAAACAAAGTGTCATAACAAATTTTCATATGCTTCGGGTTGTTTTCGCATTATCAGATGGAACTTGAATGGAACATTTTATTGGTCGATTTATAAACGCACAGTTTTCATCAGCCGTTTCGTCTTTGAGAAATTGCTGTGGCGCATTATATGTGTGTCATGTGAAAGCAGAAAAACAATGAGAGAGCTTTTAATACGAACCCCGTACCACCCTCATTGGTGCCAATGAAGCTTAGAAATAAATCACTTGTGAATGTTGTAGTCTGTACGGTGTCCTTCTATGGTATTTTCTCAAACGCCTTCAAATGAAAGTGCATATGAGCGTTCATCCGTCGCAGTACAAAAAAACAAATAAAAATATTTTTACTGTATACTTAGCGTGCATCTAGCCGAATATCGCGCCGCCATCGGGACACGGAAATGGTTGGAAGAAGGTCCATGAACCAAAGCCACGAGGCTCTGGATCAATTTCTGGTCTCAGCTAACAGAAAGAACTCTACATTGAAGCTGATAAATCATGTGGCTAGCTTTACGATAAGCCCGTAGAGTTACGGTCACTCCTAATACATAGCAGCTGGCTATTCGAGGTCAATTTACGCACCCGAAAATCTCTTGGATCCTCTACATTAGGCAAGTGAATCGAGAGAATGAACTACCGCCGTGAACGGAGTGTTAGAAGGGCACATTGGAGGGCAATGACCACTTTAATTCCTAGATTCGGAACTAAGGTTTTCTTGCGAGAGATCTGAGATTATAAAAGGGCGTAAATAGATTAAAATACATTCAAGATCTATCAAACTCTATTTCTATTGTTGTCCCATTATCATCGTTATGCGAGGCAGCAGTGTTACCTTATAGGAACGCTTGATTCACAGAATCGAGCTTTGAGACAAAACTGAGGATCGCTTCAGGCTTAATTGTAAACTTGTCCGTTGAGTCCACGTGCCCTGTGGAACCAACAGATGAAAGTATTTAGCAACTGATAGTTTTTAAGTCAGTTCAGGCTTGGAAACGAAGAAGCACGGAAGAAAAAGACTGGACACTTTTCAGCTGAACCGCTATGTGCTTCATTTTAATTTAAAACTGGGTTTAATTGAAACGCATGAAAGTTTGTCCTCGCCGTACAGAAACATATCTTACCCTATTCTAAACAAGGAACAGCGCAAGAACCAACGCCCAATAATTTGTAAAAGGGTACGTCGGTAACACCTGCTCGTAGTTCAAATTCAGTTGCTATTACCAGTGCATCCACTTTATATGGACTCTTAAAGCGGGGGTCCCAGACGCGCACGCATTTCCCATGCAACCAAATTTATAACAGTATTTGAAAACATTTTTTAATGGAGGGCTAACAAAGTTGGGTTTTGTTTGCCAAATACTTAATACTGATTATTATTTACAATTTTTTTAAGAATCATACGTTTCATGATCATAGAAACGAGTGTGTGAGGCACTACTAAAACCATTGGATTCAAAACCACGCACTAATCTTCAGGCGGAAAATGAAAACCAACTTTTTTGGGGGCATTTGAACTAGTTCCGGCGTGACTGA
Source organism: Tropilaelaps mercedesae (assembly GCA_002081605.1). Taxonomy (NCBI): domain Eukaryota; kingdom Metazoa; phylum Arthropoda; class Arachnida; order Mesostigmata; family Laelapidae; genus Tropilaelaps; species Tropilaelaps mercedesae. The sequence goes on from MNPL01021942.1 coordinate 21,371, forward strand.
TGACTGGTTTGAATTTTTTCCTCTGAGGCCCACTTGAGTCTCTATGCACGCGTAAGTGAAAGCGGTCACATCTGGGTCAGGGAAATCCTTACATAACTCACGGCACTGCGACGTACGTAAGTGAATCGACAGTTGGTGTCTTATGAACACACTGCGCAATCGATGCCTGTTTGGATGTATGCAGCGAGGTGTAGTATTAATGATGTTGCATTCGCTGAATAATAAAATCTTCTATGTGTTCCAACAATAAGAATTATTCAAACGATAGGAGTAATAGACGTTAATATTTTATGATAAAATGTCGTGTACTTTTTTAACAGATCGCAAACATTAACAGAGTTAACTCCCCCGTATAGACAACTTTCATGTTAAAATAACTGGGTTTTCAGTCGGCACGGTAACAATATCAGTATCTGGTCCGCAGCACCTTACGCTAGTTTTGCCACACGCGCAACTTGAAATGCTCTCCAACTTAAATTCAGAAGGGCAGTACTGGCATATAGTGATTCTATTCCAAAATAGAAATGGGCTCAGTCAATATTACTCCCAAATGAGCCATGCGTAAAGCGAGCCATAGGGAGTTTCTATTCTTTCTCCCGGCTTTCTTGTTTACACATGCCGCAACGTACGTTGCCCTGTGGATACACATCGACTTCTGATCGAAACGAGACTAGTTATTTAGAAACAAAGAACACAGTCGTGCCGTCTTAAATTTGGTAGTTACGTCTAAACAATATTTGGGCTGAGCAGGAATGCGTATAAATGAACCTCTAATTTGTTTAGCGTATATATCTCTAAGTATATTATAGAAATTATATAGAGGCAAGTTGATATGCTATGTTCCATTTGATTTGTCACACTGTTGTTTTAACATAACGACCATGCGAGTTCGAATGTGTTGAAAAAGTTTCGTTAGAAATCTTGTCTTTTGAAAAACAAAAAACACACTTAGAGAGGAGCATACAAGCTTTCAAACTTGATAAAATTTCGTGGAAAAAATCTCTTCCGTAAGCTTCCTTCAGTAGAAATGGGTACCGATTGTTTGTTTCGTCAGATGTACGCTAACATGTAAAAATATTTTTGAAAAATTAGACTCATTTTTCATTAGCTGTAATCAGGAAACATCGACGTAAATATTGTCTGCATCTAACTAGACGGCGCCTCATGGCAAGTAGCCGGTAAAGTGATTGAATTACTGCGAGCACAGATTTGCGGATGCTTACTCTCGCGTGATTGAGATATTTACTGCGCTGGTCGCCAAAAGCCGTAAATGCAATGCCAATTGGCTCTTTCTAATGAGGTCTTTTCAACTGCGACGTGTGCGCTTATTACTCTACGACTATTAACGTACGCAAGTGGAGTTACAGCACGAATACATAATATTTAATTTGACTAAATAAGCATATATAATATACATATAATGTTTATATGAAGTTGAAGGAAAGTATGCTGCTTAAAAATTTCCAGACCGGGACATCTCATCTTGTAATTTTTTGCAACTGTAAAATGCAATTTTTATCAGATGGAGAATTCATCAAGCTGTAAAGCGACTTTCTCGTAATGGTTTCACAGTATCGATATCTCGAACTTAACAGAAAACATCTCTACATTTATTGAGTCACAAGTAACTGTATTGAGTTACCAACTGTATTTCTCATACATAAGATTTATCTTGAAACTGGAATGTTTGCTACTCTAATGTTCGAAAGAAGACGCGGCAGACTCTCTAATAAAAAAATAATCCCTAATAAATGGAAAACCAGCAACAAGAGCATTGTGGTGAAAATGTTGCCGAAATATGTAAAATACGATCCTATAAATCATAAAATAATTTTAATTAGCTTTGGTGTATTACTTAATTGATTTACAGGGAAACGTGCTCGCTGGCTGGTAACGACGGCCTGGTTTCTCAGCTTACTTCTTTCGACACCAGCTCTATTTATCAACCACGAAGCTGTAATAAAGGAGCGCAAGCAATGTTGGATAGACCTGTCAACAGAACATTGGAAGGTTTGTTGTCGAAAGCAATCGGAGTTTATTGCATTTCACAAAATGAACGCACCTTAGTTGGCACCTCTCATAGTTTTAGTACAACAGACATATATTATAGCTCCTATCCGTCTTTAGATAAATGCCGGTATGCACGATATACGTTGCGCTTTACAACATCGAATTCTAGAACAATTTTACAAGCATACGCAAAACGCAGCATATATGCTACGACAGCACGTAGACACAGAGTATTTACGTAAACGTTTGATTGCAGTTGTATATGACGCTCGTAGCAGTATCATTGTTCTTCATCCCAACAATCATTATCGCGGCGTGCTACTCTATAATTGTGTACACGATTTGGACGAAATCAAAGGTTCTTTCCTACCCGAAGAGCAGCTTGACGGCCAGCAAGGTCTCCAAATCCAGCCTCTCCGTCGGTAAGCATCGCTAAATTGCTCAGCAACTGCCGCAGCTTATGCGACGGAAACTGCAGTGCCGTCCACATTACCTAGTAATTTCTGCGCAGCAGTGCAAAACTCTAACCTTGCTGATAATTTAATGCTTTCACTGTGTGTTTTGATTTGGCTAATAGAACAGTCAATGGTGAGAGTTGGTTAGTGTATAGTTGTAGTTTTGATGAAGGCATGTTTTTGGTGTGTTGTCTGGTTAATTAGTGTGGCTTTTTAACACTAGCACCGAAACCGAGCTAAGGCACACGATGAAGGGGCGTCAGTCGTGCACAAGTCGTGGAAGAAGTTACAGGCACAGACGTTCGGCCAGGCACTATACAGTGAGTCAGAGTTCACAAAATGTTGACAAACCGTCTAATACTTGTCACGCTGTTTCTTCCTATTTTTCGCTTTTAGGTGGTGTCTCAACGAAAAGTCAGAAGAGTTGCAATTCTTCCAGCGGTCCTGATGCAGAAAGCAAGCGTGCTTCCTCTCGAGGAATCATTCCTAAAGCGAAGATAAAAACCATCAAGATGACCCTAATTATTGTATTCGGTAAGGACGTTGTACTCGACCTGGGTTTCGTTTTCTATTAACGTCGTTATTAGATATGATGCTGTACTTCGAGGCATTGAGCGACGGTGAACTCGTGAAGCGCCAAGTGAGAGAGACATAGAGGCGGCCCTGCTGGATTGACCCATACGATTCTGATATCAATTCGTGAAAGTGTGCGTTCGTTACTAAAAATAATGAATATAAATGACTGATGACTTTCTTCACTTCTTCTATAAGTAGTGTGATAGCTGTACCGGACTAAGGCTTCTAGGTCCAAGACACCGTGTTTCCTACAAGGCAACCACACTAGACGCAAACCGGCACCGTCCAGCTTGCGAAGCAAATTTTGGATTGATTTTCAATTCCTCTTACGCAAGCTCCTGATAAAGCAGCTGCAGACAATTTAGTGTGATGATGAGTGGTCTTACCTGTATATTAAATCTCGCTCGTGAGATTCGCACATAAAACGAATCAGTTTTGTCCCTAGGTTGAATGAACGATGCAATACTTGTTAGCTGCTGATACGCTTCTGAGTCTTTCGCTAAAATGCCTCGTGTATTGCCAAGGAAAAGCTCCAAAGTGGAATGCATTTTATATAATGAAAGTAGTTCCGTTCATTGATTGCGAATTACTACTTCTGCGCATAATTGCATCCGCTGTGTGGTACGAATTTCAGTTATTTTAGCGCGTACTCGGTTCGCGTTGGGTTCACTACCGCTGTTCTCGACGTTTGGACATCGCCTGTATACATATCTCGGATGCTATTCATCGCGTCTTTTCAATCCAAACCGCGGACAGCGTAGGGTCGCTGCAAAGCGCCTTTTTAAAATTACCGCGCTTCCAACTGTCGTGCTTCTTTTTTGGTGCGACCCTCACCGCGGACTTTTTCAGGGCTCTGCAGGGCCAAATCAAAATCGTATGGCATCTATATTGACAACATATACATTTGACTATTTGGTCAGAAGCAAATACGAGTCGTTTCCAAGCCTGCAATGGCATGTTTACGCTGCTTTGAAAACGCCGTGGAAATGGATCCGATGTTTGAGAGAAAATAAAGGTGGAAGGTTTATGGTTTAGGCTCATTGTGTTTGGCATCATGAGACGTCTTTTAATTATGTTCTCAAAACATGCCAAAGGCAGAACCGGACAAACGGTTAAGTATTATCAATGTTGTATCAAAGTATCAAAGTTGTCGACATATTCATTACTTACCACCTCGTGTGCGCAAGTTGACATTACCCCACGCTGACGTTCAACAATTGACTGACATATCTTTGATTTTTAATACCGACGTACTGTGGAGTGGTATTTAGTCAGTGCTATTGGGGTTCCAATACTGGCGTTGAGATATGCCTGTGGTGGTAGCAAAGAAATTCAGGCAGTGCATGTGTCTACACAAAGTGCATGACAATACTTAGCGTGTTTTCGATAACAAATTTTGCACGTCTCACGTCTGTATTTCACAAAACTATCCTCAGAAACTTTAGATATGACATATCGAACGGAGTGATACATTTTGTTTACGCTTCTATTTTTAATTTGACCTGTCCTGCTGCATATCTCCTTGGCTAGCGAAGATCACCGAAACACACATACACATACACACATATATATATATATATATATATATATATATATATATA
>MNPL01021943.1:1482-12656 GCA_002081605.1 Tropilaelaps mercedesae
ATAACGGATATGCAGAAAAGCGGTGTGAAGTGACTGTAACGGATGTCAGAATGAACAAAGATGTCCAATAAAGCTACAGAGTGAGGTATATAGACAAATGCAAAACTTCGCCACTTTTCATTTGATAAACGTCTTCATCAAATAAAGGAACCCCACTTTAAGGAAGGATGGCACCACTTCTATGGGACCAAATTAGCTAAAGGAAAACGTTTGTAAAACAAATGGCGCATTTTTAGGTACGGAATTTTTGAACAACCCGTTCAAGTACTCATAGCGGTCACGTCTTGTCATTAACTTAGAATCGATCCGAAAAGAGCTAAAAGAGAAATTTGGAAAAGTACAAAGGCAAATTTCCCTGGACGAGACGGCCGCATTTTCTTAAAGCTTAATGGGCACGTGTCTAAAAGTTCTAGAGAAAAGTAGCCAAGATAAACTACTAAGTGAATAGTGTGTAAGTCAGTCTGTCTCCGTCTATCTTTAACTACTACCACGCCTGTAAAACGACGCCCCCACCATTGTAGAATTTTTAACTATCTCGGCACAGTCTAAAACTGTCTGCGATCGTTACCTATACTAACGTTCTAGTCGATGCCAAGTTAAACAGCTCGTTAACCATTCCATTATGAAATCTCTTTACAGACGAAAAATATATATCCCATTTCAAGTTAGTCACTAACAGCTGCTTTTACTGACCGTAGCTGGGGATCAGCTCGGTAAGGCCACAACCTACCTGCAGAGCCGGAAAAGAACTGGTTCTCTGAATGCTCAGAGAAGACAGTCGAGGCGCCGCCGTTTGGGTACACGCTGAAGACTGTCGTCTCTCAGTTCGATCGACACAGCGACTGCTGCGTTCGCTTATGAAGATCGTAATGATTTGTCTCGACCTCGTCGGTCGTACGAACTTGCCGACTCAACCCCATAGATATTGCCTTGATTCCGATACCGCTGGCTATCGGAAAAATGCTGCTCCTGGAAGCTGGAATCGTTTACACAATCGTTTTTTTTTTTTGACTCCCCAAAACTGCGTGGGGTTGCGAAGAGGTCGCGTAATAAAGTTGAGCGTTAAATTCATTTTCATAACTGTCAAGCGTTTTCGTTAATAAGAAAAAAGTACAATGATAAATAACGAACTACCCGCGCCTCGTGTCACGCTCGTGTCTCTTCACTTAATCGCTTTTCGTCTATCTTCATCGGGTCAGCCAGAGTTAGCACCGAAGCGAACGAGCTCACTTAGACGCGCTGCACGACGCTCGGTTGTTCTCTTTCGCGCTCCAGCAACAGTCCATAGATTGTCACTTTCGTTTGCTCCCGTCTCGGGAAGGGGTCTTCGCGACTGCTCTGAATCCCATATATTCCATCCGGCCATTCCAGATCTACGATTTATTCTAGCAGGCGTTTCCCGCAACGGCATCCCGCCAGTTCGCAAACATTGGCCCAGTGCTGCTTTCTGACGTAGCACAGCTGAGGAAGGTCTTCAGAGGACATTGATCGGCGTAGTCATCTTCGGGCAACTCCAAGTTCTCATCCGATGCGAAATCGAGGCCCTTAGCGCTATCGCGGCGCTGCCGAAGCTCTTCTGCAACGATTCGATATTCTACGGACGGTTCAGAATAAACCGTATGAAAATAAATATCTTGCAAAATAGTGACTTGAATTTACATTACGACAAAATTAAACCATTCTTCCCCATGGCCGTAGAAAGGGAAAACGGCGAAGAATTATCTATCTTAGCCTTCAGCAGCTAAAACGCTTTATTCGAGTTATTCGGTGATATAGCGATTTGCCTTGCCTATGCTAATGCCTCATATAAATCTCTGTGGCAATTTTTCTAGCGGATCTGCCTGATCTTGTTCGGCGACCGCTGACAGAATGAATGTCTCCACGAATCGTCAATAGTCCCTCAAGTGGAATATGTCATGAATTTGGCCTAACATTCTTCTTCTAGCGTTGAGTGTTCTCTACGGCAACTGCCGTTGCCGATGCGAGCACCGACGGCGGCTACGCAGCTCACGGACCGTAATGACGACAAAGGCGTCTGTCTAGTCCTGTCAGCCATGGCTAACCCTGATGACGTGAGAAATCGTCGGACGATGATCGTTTACCATCGCGCAGTACCTTAAACGGTAGACTAGGCAAACTGAAAAAGACGCGCGGTTGAGGTTCCTTTTTCCCTCTCTCTCTCTCATTTCTTTGTGTCCTTTTCCTGCGATGATGATCACCTCTCGCCACAGTGTCCAGGGCTAACCATGACGTTCGTTCCGTTGATCGTTCCTTTCCGTCGTCTGGCTCTCTCTCATCGACTCAACAACGATCGTAAATTTTCATCAAGCGCATTTCTCGAGGATTGACAATGACGATAAAAAGCAGCAACAACAACGTCGCCGATAGCGACAACAACTGCAGTCAGCAGGTGGCAATGCCGTACCGCCTTCTATCGACTTCATTAGCGAGAGAGGCGAATCGATGCAGCAGCAATTGCGCGCGCGCGCGCGCGCGTCGCCGACGCATTGCCTATCGCCGTCCAAGGCCTGAGGGCTAGACTTTGCCATAGATACGTGGCGTTTGGATCTCGCACCTGCATTGCTTGCGAGCGAATGTCGACTGGGGAGCTGGGCAGAGACGGAGCATTCCGAAGAGCCGAGAGGCAACGTCAAATAAGCTGATCTTCAGACAAATCGTATGGCTGTCCCTGTTTATAATGAAAAAAAAAAAAGAAACGAAGAAGCCGATAGTTGCATGGTGTCGCTCTTCCGATATCGGTGTATAAATAGAACAGTGGTAACGTTTTTGCTACGCGAACGACGCCGGTTTCTGTGACGTTGCTGCGTTGTCTGAAGATTTGCTCAGAAATCCTAGCCAGACGGCGAAAACGCAGTCCCGCCGCCGTTCATTTATGCTGTGTCCTTCCGTTTGACATCGCGATGTTGTACGAGACTCCAGGCCGCTGTCGATTGTGCTCGCAAATAGTTAATGTGACGAAATTGATTTGCCGTTATCGTTTGTTCTAGATATAATTTTTTATTGGGGGGCGGTTCGTTCAAGAAAGGACACCGGCCCTCTTCTGCCAGGCATTCTCTACCTATCACCATTGGACGTCTGATTAACTCTACAATCGTAAATATAATCACCGTTCACTCTGATGAACGCCGACATGACAAATGCTCGTTATTTCGCTTCTAGATTTAGAATACTAGAAAATCAGGATTCCATCAACGTGTTTTAGCTGAGCGCCACTGGAATTCTTGTGTCCGGAGAGGGAACGAGGAATTTTTCAAAGCATTCTCATCACCTTCAAGCACCCTTGTGATGATGGGTCAGGGAAGACAACAGCTCTAACGAGAAGAAAGGCCGTCTTCAGTGATAGTCCCAAATAGGTTTGGGTCTAAGATTGGCGATACTTCGAATCGCCATTCATGGATTTTGTCTCTGCAAGATATTCGGCAAAAGGGAACCAAGTCGAACTCTTCGAGCATTCCTCGAATTTCTGATGAAGCTCATGAACAAAGGGCGCAAAATTCAAACCTGAACAGTGTCAATAGCACAATGCAAACGCTTATTGACACGCTTCAACAAATACCAAATATCGATAAGCGCCCAATAGACGTGCAAAAAACGTGCAAAACAACAACGATCGTTGTAATTAATCTCGTTATTGTAGCAGCTCTGAAACCGGCCACTTTAGTTGGATCGATCGTCGACATCACGGGGTCGCTCCAAATTGCTGAAGGTGATTAGCGTTTTGATAGACGTGCGCAATAACGCAGTTCTCCTCTTTCGCGCGCGTATCTCGGGGTACTAATCCGTCTGTCGCGTTCCCTAGATCCGTTATTACTGTGTTGTTAAAATGTAACCGCGTGGTCGTTTCTAAAAGGCCATTATAAAGTACCGACCAAAACTGACCACCACCTCTAATGTCGCACAAGGACCCGATGACAAACGCGAGCATCGGTTTTTTTTTTGAAATAAATACAAATTCAACGTGTCATCACACACGGCCGTAAAGGAATCTGGCTTTGCAGTCAGATGAGGCACGATTCAATGGTCAAGTGGCGTTGCTGTCACGCTTGGCGTACAATTTATTCCACCTGCCGGCCAATGGCGATAGGGCGTGCCTGTCTGCACCAAATCAGTTTTGTCGTTTACTCTTTGAATGCATCCTATCTAACCGATCCGTTGGTTTGCTATTGACCAAACTGACCATGATGAGTGTGTTCGTAGTTGAGTGTAGCTGAGTCACGCGAGATGGGACAAGCGTGGCTAAGCGGTATAAAATCGTCGGGAAGCATTTGACGTACGAAGTAGGAGCAGAGGCGGTGAAGAACCCCTAACGCATCGTGGGTTAGGGGTTCTTCATACATCGTGGGTGTATGTGGCAACGGACCTATGCTGCCTTACGATAGGAGGGCAAAATTAAGGTTAGAACGACACGTTCGACAAGGACTGCCATGTCTGTCGCAATGGCCTGATGAACTTTTTCCCACTGACGTCAACGGAAACTGGAGACAACAGCCGCGTCCCCATAGGCCAAGTTCACGTTGGCCTGTGAAGGCTCCTCCTTGTTAGCATCGACCAGGATTGCTGCAGTTGTCAGATTGATAGCAAACCGCGAGAATTCTGTCCGTAACGGGCAACTTTTAGTGTTTCGCATAGATTTCGCGGACATTTCGACGTCGATGGCGAAAAGCAGCTACGAAGGCGAATGCAGATTTTTCTGGAAACGAAATGAATAGATATCCCTGAAGTTGGTAGTTTGTTTTATTGAAACAAAAACCAACAAAAGACGAAAACCAACCTTTTGAGGTAGTAATTTAGACCAGTTGTCTCTCAAAACCGAAGGTTAAACGCTTGCGTAAACATTTTACTGTTACCCTCATTCATTGGTATTGATTTACATTTTGTGAACAGCACCAACAAACAAACAGAGTATCAATTCTAGAATGTATTCGTTTTTCTTCACGAATTTAGTTACATTGTTGCTAGGGTCTGAACATCTGCAAAGTGAATACGGCAGTCTGTGTCACGATAAGAAAAACTAAGTTTCGTACAAAAATGTTCAACTACTCAAGGTAACACTCGCAATCATCGTGAGCATGTGAAATTCTGAAATTCAGCTGCACTGACCCCGCGGTATACTTAAGCGAATGCTAAACACTGGACAATGATTGTATTATTTAGCGTCGCGTGTTTTACCCTGACGTGCAGCTGTGATGTAAGTAACCTTTTCTCGAATTTTCAGGCTCGCCAAAACGTGACCCTGCCGACGTCGTTCGAGGTATTCGACTCGACGTTGTCAACTCCGACCATAACCATAGCACTTTATTGATGTTGTTGGCATTTGGGCCGCATGTCATGGCTAACAAGTCTAACAAGGCTAACAAATAGGTGTTATCCAGCGAACATCAACGACTTCTTATACGAGTTACAGCTAAATGAGTAGAATACACAATGCTTCGTTTTTTCATTCACGTATATTCTCGTATCTGTTATATGGTTTGGCCGTGGCTGTAGTACGACGGTCTACTAAGACACTGTCCAGTCGCCTGGTGTGCCTAGATCGTTTTTCGAAAGAGAACGTTTACGAGTACAATAGATGGATTTTTTTACCATTGCAAAAAGGATAATAAAGTTATATTTACTGATGAATAGCACAGCATATTGGGCTTAGTCTGGTGAAAACCGGCGTTGCGTAACATCAACAATAGGTACAAAATAAGGCTAAATCGTGAGTAGATCGCTACCCAGCCGGTGAAATGTACCGGCTTTGAAGGTTTTCACGTACCACCGAGTTATTGCATCTTTACTAAATAGTTCTAGTTCGAGTTTAACGTTGCCAGTCTGATGATTCAACGTCGATCTCTTGAACAATAGGTCAGCCTCGCGTCCAACGACATTTAGATGCTCATCTATCTGGGGAATGTCTCATATGTTTAACTTCGATGTATGTCTAACTTCGATGTATATCGATGTGTATCGATGTGTATCGGTGTCGATATGTCGGCCTATTCTCAGCATACAAAAGTTTGACAATGCTCTTCAATATAGGCCAAAGAAACTGGCCGTGCCTAGGCCCCAAAGTGCGACTCGGGTCCTACTAAACAGCAGAATCAACGAAGGAACAACGCGTCACACGATCCACGTCTCATTACGGAGCTTTTACTCGAATTTTTCAGAAAGCCTGATTTTTGTCTTGATGGTCAGGTATGTCTGCTTTTTCGGAGCGGACCCTCAGCCAAAACGCAACGTGCACGGTGTCGCTGTGCTATTGTGGCCTGATCATCAATTTTTTAGCTACGATGGCGAATAAATACCCGTCTTCAGGCGTCGACGATCATAATCGACGAGAGGGCAAAGTATTACGTATGGCGTTTACAGTCTCAATTGTTATTACGCTTGCCCTACGATAATCACGATAAGACTCCTTCCAAGATTGGGTTCGTGTCTGCCTGCTGCATTGTGTGTGCGCGTGTGTGTGTGTGTGTGTGTGTGTGCATGCATGATATGCGTTCTTGTCTCTAGCTTAACAATTACTTGTTCGCATGAGAACACCCATAAAGTCCTATAGCTCCCTAACACCCCTCGCCGGTTAATATCACAGAATCATATACATATATATATATATATATATGTATATAAAATATGGCTGTAGCATTTCGCGGGTCGTCATTGCTCGCACGGTGAGGCCAGGCAAACAGACAGAATCCGATACGACCCAGCCGAGCCATCTATGCTAAGTGCAAAATCAAGCGGTCTGTGAATACTCAGAGAAAGCGAGAGTGTTGTGTGTGTGTGTGTGTGTGTGTGTGTGTGTGTGAGAGAGAGAGAGAGATCGATGCGTCAAGTAATACGTTTTAATAGAGCGGTATTGTCCCAGTCGTCGTTAGCTGGAAACTGTCGAAGTGAAGGCTTTTTTACTCCCACACTGCTCGTATTAGCAACCATGACATTTACTTTGGCCCACGATTGTGTAACAACGAAAACGTCAGAATTACCCTTATATAACGGTAAACAAAGCAAAATTTGGCGATAGTCGCGGTAAAAAATAAATAAACGCCAGCTCAGCTGCAGCTCGATTGTGTCGTTGACGACTGCGCTTACCGTAGTAGCTGTAGAAGTTAACCAGTAGACGGGAATAGTTTTGTAGGGGGTACATCTGAAGTGCTGCTACTACGTGCGTAAGGTGTGGGGGCCCCATACTCACCCTCACTCCGACCGACCTACATGACGTGGCATCTTCACTAAAGAGTTCGCGGATGTGGAACCTCTTACGGGGACCGATCTATTCATTAGAGAGAGAGAGAAAAAGATAGAGAGCTCAATCTATCTCTCTGTATATACAATTGTTGTGACATCTATAATCGCTGTTATGGCGAATGAACATGCTGTTGTGCAAATTCCTCGTTTTAATACTACGACGGTCGTTTCGAGAACGAAGGCGGTGTTATATATGCACCTCTGTTAATAAACCGCGTAGTCGAGAAGGGATCCAACATTCCCCCCTCGGAGGGCCGGTATTGACAACGTAGCTCGAGCTCTGCGAGGTTTGGTCACGGTAAATAGAAGGCCTCCTATCAATCGTGAGGTGCTGGATCTTTTCCGTTCCATCATGTGTGTGCTCTAGGTAGACCAGATTGCACACGTGTTGTTTGGATTGCACAGGAATTGCACCGGGGCCAGATACGGCTTGAGCCATCTACACGTTGTGTGATCAACGTGGTCATTGTCGTAACATAGTCACGGATTATTAGATCCATCAAATCGAATACAACGAAACCGCAGCCGACCCACCGTCGCTCTAGCGAACAAGGTAATATTCCAACAGAGCGCATCATTTGTCTAGACGCTTCACGACACTCATCCCTACGCCAAAACTATGTACGACAGTTCACTTGTCCTTTAGTAGGCTCTGTCTCGGAAGCACAAATAGAAATCGGTGTTCTTCTAAAACTGCGAGAACATGACAAGCGGATCAATACGAGAAACGGGGCTACACGTAGATTGGCTTGCTGCCCCCGATGAGGTACCAGAGGGTCCTCCGTTCATATGAACTTCGTAGGCTAATGGTGTATCCTCGCTGCTGAACGGTATTCCGGAATTGCAAGCGTGCCGGCAACTCAACGCGATACGCCTAAATGTGTACGAGCCGCGACACCGAAAAGGAAAACTGCAGAGAATGACGAAGCTCGAATGCATAACATGTTCCCACGGCAAACGCCCTTCATATGACCTTTAAAGTTCACCGAGAGATGCTACGCGAACTCAAGTGTTTGCTTCTGCCATTCGGCATTTGACAACATTGCACTTGTTCCTCTCAAAAGAGAAAGACGTTTCAACGTCAACAGTAACTTTACCTTGGCCAAAAGTAAATGCGCGGGCGCAATTCGACAAGATTGCGCTCTGTAGAGCGCAATCTTGGAAACCAGTGTTGCAGGCTCTGAAGAACAGCGCCGCAGTCTAGTAGATACGCGCGCCTTATGAATCCGTCTAGTGAAGACATTTGTATGTTATGTACGTTATAAACGATGATAACTAACCACTCTATTCAGTATAGTCGCCTATACGATATAGCTAAAACTAGAGAATTATAGTTGTGGATATTTGGCAAAAAGGACTAAACATGTTACAGATACAAATAACTCTCAATAGCAATGGATCTTCCTCACTTCAACATGTGATAATGAACATCACTCGTGTAAACACATGTGCGTTTATTCGATTTCTTCTAGGAGAATCTGCTTTCAATCGTTTCAATAGTTTGGCGTTCACAAAGTTCGGAAACCCACGCGACCGGCTCACCCACGCACACATCTCTTCATAATGCGTGTCAGTCGATTAACAAGACCGAGTTCATGGACCTGCGCTGACGTAACGCACACGTATCTGCCGTTACATGAATGGTTGTTGTCACACGTGAAGGACCTACCCAAACAAAGTTCTTGCTCGACGGTCTTCGTTCGTTTCCAGCGAGGAGATCTAGCCAAATAGCGCCTACTTGTTGCTCTGACTTCTTACACTATCGACATCTGTACTATTTCGTCCCCTTTGAATCGACTCAGATCCTTCTTAAAAACGGAATCAATACCACCAAACCAATCGGTGTTGTCGCTATTTGTCTTACGGCAGACCCCCTACGAGTCCCAGCGAGCAATAAACAAGCGATGTTTACCGACTGTGGCCCTGTAAACGTCACAATATTCCTCAATGCAATATAATCACGAGCGACGTATTCCTCACTCTGGTTGGTGACAGCTAAGCGGCCGTATCAACAACAAAACATTCGCGCCAAATTGAACCAAACGTAGTCGAAAACAGGCGGCAAATAAAGTAAAATACGTTAGACGGACGATGTAAACAAACAAAAATGCATTAGCCGACCCTGCTGCGCCATGCGGTCCTTTATTAGTTACCAAGAGCAGATTTTTATTTATTGCGTCCCGCCCTGTCCCCTTCTGTCAGCTTCTGCAGCTGATGTTTCTGCCACTTCGGCCGGTACTTGTGTTCGGTGGTTCGGCGGCGGTCGGCGACTGCCGCCGTCACGCGAAGGCCCGCCGGGAGCTGCAGCCAATTGGCGACGATTCGTTTTGACACCGCCGCAGCCACCGCGTCGAGGTCGAGTTTTCGGCGTTGGGGCGTCGGACGGGTGACACCGGGTCCGGCCAGCGCTAACAGTGGACAAGGTACTCGTTCAGCGTTCGATTCCGCGCGCACAATTGCCATGGAATGGCGGCGTAGAGCTATTTTGCAGGCGGCACGCGCGATGTGGCGTCTGTCCGTCCCATGGTCGCAGTCGGCAGACCACGCGTAAGATATAGTTCGATCGGTTAGTGAATATTGTATCGGTGCGTCGACTACGGGACGCTCGCCGGCCTACAACCACATTATGGCGTCTACCTCACCCCTCTGAAGCGACATTACCAGGCGTCACGTATTTGGTGTGTGTCGTTGTGCCGAGTAGAGCTTTGTTTTCTCGGTCAGGTCTAACGTGTCTGGCCGTGGCGACAGCGGAGACGGTGGCACGTACATGCGTGCCATCGAGCCGGACCACTCGACTAGGTTTGAACGGTGAAGTCGTCGTGCAGTTCCAGAACGCCTACGGTCAATAAATAGTGAACATATTATTTTGTGTTCAAGGCGTTTGATGACGTTCGAATGGCTGGGAATCGCTCAGCGTGCTCTCAGACGTGTGTGTGTGTATGTCTGTGTGTGTGTGTCTGTGTGTGTGTGTGTGTGTGTGTGTGTGTGTGCATCATAACGCTCATAGCCATACACTAAAATTGTCCTGTGCCGGTACTTTTTCCTTATGATTCCTTGTGTCCTTGGTAAAAGGTGAGGATTAATTTCAGAACCAGAAACGAATGTCGGCATAGCTGGTAAAAGGAATTAACATCGGATTTCTTCGATGTCCGCAGCAGATCTGGTGACTTCATTACGCGGCTGTAATAAAATTGCTTAAGAAAATGAAAGCCCACAGCGAAAATCATGGCACGAAACAAGCACGGCGCCATTCAAGCATCAGTTCGGTAGCGAGGGTCGAGCCGAAGGCAGAATTTTGTCACAGAACACGGAAACGTGCAACCCTGGCGCACGCGACCATCGCTACGATCGCATGTCCGACCCTTCCGCTGACAATACAGCCTTTTAGCGGATTGACGAGATTCAATTTGGATGGGAAGCCCATCTTGCAAACCAGTCGTTTGGACACAAATGCCAATCTTTCAGGATTGATCAGCTTGAAAATATTGGATGGACACTTGAAGGAGACGATGAATTTTTTAACAGTGCCCCTCTCTGGACGACGTCTTTAAGCGTCGTCCTCGCTCACCAGATGTCATTTATTGGACGAAATACCGTAGCAACGACCTCAGCTTAACGAGGTCAAGGCCTTTGCGTTGGCGACACTCGTATACATGCCCAATGTTTCAAATTAGGCGTAAATTCCTGACGAGCAGGGAGGGCACCGAGTGCTTTTTGCGATTAAGTAACGGCATTTAATCGAAACCGCCATTCCGTGACCGTGACCCCCACAAATATTTTTTCCTTTTTTTTTTTTTAGGGCTGACCATCAGTTAACATTTAACGTCTACGGTAGCAGTTTTTGCATTACATCTTCGTAAGACGGACCCCATATAAATATGAACCGGCGGGGATCGAACCCGTGCACGAACCCGTGTTTCCTC
>MNPL01021944.1:1267-17563 GCA_002081605.1 Tropilaelaps mercedesae
GGCTTCTCAGCCGGTCACGGCTCGCTTTCGAGACAGGCTTCAGCTCGGTGCTAACCCAATTAGATTGGTCATCCCTGCGGGAAAACGAACCGGTGCATCCGCGCACTCGAAAAGACGACGCGGACGTGGGAACTTTGTTGAGCAGAGGTGGTACGGGTAGAAGTGCTACAACAAACAACCTAGAAGTACATATCCTCTTGCTGCCGTTGGTGTTAAGCGTTCTCCGCCGACGATATATCGACATATTGAGTCTCATGCGTCGATGATGAATGCCATGTTCAGCGTTGGGGATTGTTTAGGGGTGAGATAGAAACAAATATGTTCGATATGTTGGGCATGTTTCCAGATTTGCTTCAACGTACAGTTACTTTCGTTATGTGGAGGCAGCTTCAGAGCGTGTATGAGTGAAGTACGTCTGTATTCACACATTCGCAGGCTCCTAACCGGCTATTCAAGCAAATAGAGAGCCCGGTTTCTACCTCAAACAAATGCACTTCCATGTCATTGAAGGGAGCGGAGACCTTTTAATCACTTGTTTATTTTACGTCCGTGGTGGTTAACGAAATGAATACGTTATGTCCAACCCATCGGCATAGCGGTATGTACCTTAAAAGTAAAAATTTCGTACTCATGCGTAGGCCTGGACGTCAGCTAGTAACCCGAACCCTTAACCATCATCACAGATTCGTCCAAAACTGTCGAGCATCTTTTAACCTACTATTATTTTTTTTAATTCTTCATTTATTCAACGGTCGAGGTACACGCGTAGAAAAAGCCCTGTTCCTTCCAGACTATCAATTAGTGCTGGAAAGACCGGCCGTACTCGCACACGCGTAACAGATTTGAATAATGGCGTGTTATTGCTGCAAACTAAGACATTCTTCGAAGCGGCCGGGATTCCGTTTAGCAGAGACCTTTTCTGCTTCCGCGCATATCTAGAAGCTTCGTTTGGCCAGGCCAGGCCTATTTAGCATCTTTCATCTGTCTTGCTCGTCACGCAGCCAGCAAGGCTGGCAGAGTGCTTGTCAAGTTGACAGGGCCTTAATCTCGACAAAGAGACAGGAGACGAACGTTCGTCAAACGCCGCTCACGCGTTGGATATCCTCGTCTAACACTAAAGGATTCCCTCGATAGGACGAGGTCTGCTCAAATGGTCGTTCCGGGCTGGGCGCCCTGGACGGGGAAAAGTATAGACGGTACTCGCACCTGAAGTTCTTTACACGGTTCTAGGTTCAGCTAGCCCGTCGAAGATACCCGGTGGATGCCTCGTGCGGCCTCATGTCGACAATGAGTGAGGAAGGGTCTTCGGGCCTGACAAAGCTTTACGAAACCCGAGGAATCCCTACAAGAAGTGGACAACTTGGTAGGATGGTTCCCATAGTCAGAGGGACTCCTGCATGACCTCGCCTGTGCGTACGGCGTCCAAGGGAAATCGTAAGAGCGGTTATCAGTAGTCTTTAGGAAGGCCTTGCGCGAACCGTACTCGCCAAATCCGTGAATCGCGATAGGTCCCGACACGGAACTGGTGTCTGTTGTGTAATCGGTATATAAAGATTGCATGTGATTACAATGGCGACAATGACAGGCAGTGATTGCAATGGACTTTATCGACACTGGCTGCAGACAGACCAAAAAGCTACGGAAGCCTGCGTACTGTGCGCGCTAAGCGGTTAAAGTGACGATAAATCGTAGACTGCGATAAAAATGGCGGATTTTCATGTCCACCAATGATGTTCTAGGCAAGTCAACGGTGACTGACCATATGATGACAACGGAGAGGATGCGGTGTCTCGTATGCTTAGGACATATAAAACACGAAGCGAATCAAGCTGCAAAGGCACTGCAGATAGGGGGAGACAATTGTCACCCCTCTGTCGAATCGGTGCTCGTTGTTGACGCCACCATACGTTCTAGACCGGTTTTAGCGCGGTTATAGTGCCCGAATAACGAAATTGCGAAGCTGCCTGTGTTAGTTCAAGATGTTGTCTTTCTATACGTATACGCACACACACACACACATACGTAAAATAAACATTAAAAAACTCATATTTATAACATTTTCCCACTCGGACAGGACTCGCCTAGGACTGGTTCATCGGCTCCGGAATAACAGCCCAAGGGATCAATGCTAAATCTATCCAGCAACACTCAGCACAACGTTCACTATGGAGAGATCCACGAAAAAGGGCCACCACGTACCCCGACAGGAGTCTTAGTAAAGAAACCACTATCCTCATTTCCGTTCAACGACATTTTTATTCTGTGATTATATATCTATATATAAGCTGCACCGGACATCATTAGCAAATATTCGGCATGTTAATATTCTATGTTCGGCGGCACCCACAGGGCAGACAACACCTGTTTCCCGGTTTCTCCAATCGACATTTTGCAATTCCACCGCTGAATCGCGAAATCGATCAACGGCAGTGCCTGACAAAATGTTGAGTCCGCACCGGGATGGATATGTTCACCGCAACGGATCGCCGGAAATCTCGAGATAGAACTGTCAGCCGAACGTTGAATTCTGACGTGTAGTTTATCCATCTTCCACTAAATAATAATGACAGAAAGAGCTGGCCATTCTAGCAGTCTCGATAAACGATTGAAATAAGCCGCTGATATCGTCCGCCTGCGTCAATATCCCGTTTTCCGACCGGTCAGTCACCGGTGACTAAGCCTATTCCGCCGCCCGCTCTACGGTACAGTTTGACCCCTTTAGCGGACGTCAGATCGCACTAAATAGCCGCAACAGCAAAGATAGAAGCATCAGATTGTCTATCAAAGTATCAATCCGATCGACGTCGTATGATATCAACCAGCGTCTCGCGGTTGCGTCTGAGTTAGGGAGATGGACCAGTTTGTTTCAGCAGCCGGACGCATTGACCGACAACCAGCATCAGTCATATGGGGGCAAAATTCTTCGCACGTCAGTATTTGTCTCATAAAAAGGACCCTATTGGCTCGGTCTGCGCGCGCCCCCTAGTAAAGTCATCGACTTCGTGTTCTTTTCGTGTTGGCAAAACGCCGTATCGACAATATGAGCCGAGTGAAAAGTCGTTTGTGGCTTGTGGACACTTAAAAGCGCTTAGCCTTTACAGCAACGTACGCAGGTACACAATGGCATTCGCCGAACATATGCCGCAGCCATTGTTTTAGTACTGCCCCTTTCAGAGAATCCGCGCAGGGGCTACGTACGTTTGTGTTGAGTCTATTTCTTCTTTAGCTAACCATCCCACCCGCTTGTCGGCACCGCCGTTCTTTGTGTTCACTTGGGAAAGAGGGTCTCTCCACTTTTGAATCAGTCCGACCAGCGACGGACGGCCAGAAATCCAGAACGTAGAAGCCGAAAACGCAGGCGACCGCCGTTCCCTTGATGGTCTGCCGGTGGCGGAGGCGATTGGAGATGTCTGATGCGACAGCAGACGAACAACATCGCTAGAAGCTGCTGGAGCATCGATAACACTTCGCGCAATCGCCACTACGTACGTGACTTAAACGGAACAGATCCTATAATCTATATACACAATTTTTTTCGTTATATACATACATCGTAAAGTCTGCGTAGAAACCAACTGCCGAGGTTTCAGCCATTCGCAGATGCAGTCGTCGTAAACATCTGCTCGATTTCCTTACAATTTCCATTAAAGCAGAGGTTATACGCTACCTCCTGTCCCTACCGCTGACTTCCTGTCCTCTCGTCGGAACGATTCCTAACGTAGCGGTAATACCTCCATGAGAAAATAAACTTGCCGATAAGAGGTCTTCTCAATCGGCCCCCAAAAAAAAAAAAAAATAAAAAAAAAATACCTCCAGTGGCATGATGGAGCACCGAGCTTTACCATTCGTGTGGTTGCATCTCTCCATGGCAACAACGCTCGGCACGTTCCTCTGTCTCGATAAGATAATCGTTGTCGTCCTGTGCGGATCGCGAAGAAGGATTTTTTGTTTTGCATCGATATATACGCGTTTCGGCCATCCGAGTTCGATGGCATCGGCTCGTTTTCACGATCACTGAATTCCTCATATTTACTGAGCGATGACTACAGTACCCTAACGCCCTTGCGTCCATCAAATCCGACTCATTCGCCGCTATTCAAGGCCATCGCTCAAGCTTTATTTGCGCTGACGCTGCGCTTCGAACCTGTCAGCCGGGCGTGTATCCACGCACTTTATTAGCAGAAGACCTACGATCCCTACAACCAAAGATTCACTCGACGACCGCGTGGCCTCGCGAAGATTGTGAAAGGTCCTCATATAATTATAGCGTGCCGGATGACAGGCCACTTCAATATAGATACATCAGATGACATTAATCCGCGCGATGATAGCCTGAGCGATACGCCCGTTGGTGGGCATTTTGCCGCCGATGCAGTCGAGGTTGGGATCACCTCTATGAAGTCAAGAGTACACGATAGCTTCTCCTCTCTTCTAAGGGAGCTTCACTGGTCCGTAGGAACCGGACGGGACCCACCTCCTCCACGTGACTGACCGCACCGCCTCGGGTGCCGAGGCATTTGCCGGGTTCGAAACGATTCCAAAGGATCGATTCGAATTTGAAGCGTAGCATCAGTACGAGTGAGCGACTCAGAAAACCTGACAAGGTTCGATTTTTGCAAATGACGCGTTGGGCATTTTAGTGTCATTGTGCTAATGATGTTTCGTTCTAATTTTTTTGCTCTGATGCTCGAATACGGTGTTGCTGTACTCGTTGGCGCGCGAGGTCACAGTGGCCGCAGGGGAATAACATCGCTCTAAGTATCATGGCGAGGGGCAGAAGTCGACCACGGTATTAGAGCGCATTGGTCCCTCCGACAGGCCCCGGGCTGGCCAGACTGTTAGACCGTCTTAAATTTCTTTACAACTTCACTCTTAATCTACCGCCAACAAAAACAGAAAACAAACCGATAGTCCTATACCACCGTCGCCGCTGGCCACTACGTCGACAAGATTTTCTGATTTTCTGCTTAAGCGTTCGAAGACGGAGTCGTTCCAACCTGTTACGTGTAACCTGATAGTTGATAGTTGAGTGACATCGAATTCGCTGATAAATTTATAACGGTGTAACCCTGTCTCGAAATCACTGATATTTATGTATACTACGCAACGCATTTAATTAGACACCAAGCGAGACGCACAGAGTTACAGGCGAAAATAGGTGAGCCCGACATTTCCGACTAAATCCGTCCAGCAGCTGGGCAGCCGTTCAAATTCGCCACAGTCCGTGTACTACGCGAAACAACGCTTACTGATGGCTTATCCTTCCGTATTACTCTATTCATGGCGTTGGCCACCAGAATTCTCGAGCGAAATTTACCTGAGCTTTTTAAGCCGCTCACGAAGCCCCCGAGAAGTCACACCTCGAAGTCGACCCACTCCGACTGGCGGTACGTGCGACAGCAAAACAAACGCGACGGCCTCGTCGCCGGTCTCGTCCCTGGGCCGGCCCAGGAATGAGACCGACGAAAGAAAACCTGTGTTCCTCAAGACGACGAGAAACCGACAAAATCTGCAACCAAAGTTCAGACGTGTTGTCTTGCCGGGTATGTTCGGTCGTGATAAGTAGCTGCATGAAAAAATTTATAGTATTACTGTTAGCTATCCAGACGAAACGAGTATTGACTTTACCAGGTCATACTTGTCTAACAGCGTTTTTCAATCGACAGCGGCAGGGTTGAGTCACCTGTGTGTGTGTCAAGCCAATCTAAATGCTAGAAGCACGTTAATAGAAGTGCGTACAGATGTGCACATACAGACGTAACGAGGTAAAATCACACTGAACGAGCCACACGGGACCAACCACGCGAGCTGTATTATTGACATTTTCTGCCAATTTTCGATGTTTGAATCATTTCAAAAATAATTGGACACTCATTGGTAAACTAGCCTTTAAGATCTTTTTGTTAATTCCGAACAGTCTGTAGTTGGATGTGAACAGAGCCACTGACCCAGACGAGTTAGCTGGGCCGTGCGCGTACGCGATTAACAATGGCAAAGTCGGATACGACAACCGGCAGCACTGTAACGGCGTAACTCTATCTCTATTATTTTCAAACAACAAAAAACAAACGCGTACTGTGCTTCGAGTACCACCAGCCGCCGTCAGCCATCCTACCACATCTTCGTAATTGGCGCCGACCAGTTAACGGCATCCGGAACGCCGACTTTGCCAGCTCAACCGAGCAGTTCCGTATTCCCAGTAAACACGTTACCAATCGCGCATGTGACGCTTGCATGGCGCATGTTATCACTTTGTCAAAATTCGTGTACTAATCGAACTGCGTTTGTCTGTTTGGCAATTAAATACGGTTCGCTATCGCTTTTAATTTGGCGAGTGCCGATCCGACTCCGATGCCGCTTGCCGATAACCGTCTGGTCGATGCACGGGTATCTTGCGAGCAATACAATAAAAGGTCGCCTAGCGACAGTTAACACCATTTCAACTATCTGAAACTATTTAGACAGTCGGCGATGTTAAAGATTAGCTCGGATGAGCCGGACGAAAAGCACACTCGAAATATTGACAATGCATTTGGTGCGGGTACGTGTGGTGATGCGGAAATCTGGCCCCCGGGTCAACCGAAAAGATATGCGCTATGTAAACTGTTCGCCGGTAAGACATCAGTAAACATAAATCCAACGATGGCTGTAATCAATACGCGAGAAAATAGCAGTTGAACAAGTAAATGAAACCATGTGACATGGCACCTATATCGATGTCGTCTCTCTGTTCGGAGTGATTTAGTAGACGTGTTGTGTCAACTGCTCCTCCGATATGTGCGTCCTACTAAGTCAGCCGTAGGCACGTCTGGTGTGAGCGTCACGACATATAATAGCGCCCGATGCACGTGACATGTAGACCCGTACGAGATTCATAATATCAACATCGGAAAAAATGTTTACTCTGCAAATGAGGACGTATAGTGCTAATAGCTACAACGGTGGACTGCGCCGTGACGTTTTTAAGACGAAGTAGTTCGAGAGCGACAACAAACGATTCTATCATATTCTCGCGAACAACGACAACAACAACATTATAAAGCAGTGACGAGAACCTAGTCTAAGGTATTCCTACGCGCCACCGCAAAAAAGTAGCGGCACTATTTTAAAAAATGTTAAATTCCTATCCGTCTTTGGGTGGTACACAACGTAGAAGCTCGAGAGGTGAACCCTGCGGACCGCCTTTCGGCCGAGAGCTTGCTGCAAAGTACATAGTCGGCGGAGAATTCCACAGCGCTGGGGAGACGCCGGAAAGCTGATGAAAATCTGTTTCAAATGGCTTAGCCAGTGTCGCCTGTTTCGATATTGAAATGACCTAATACGCGCTAAATGTTGAGCTCCATTTTATATAGCATACAACTCCATAGCATATAACTGATCTCGTCTGATTAACGCCGCTGTTGTTCAACAACAGAGACGCACGAATATCTACCGTATGTAGATTTCAACCTTACTAGCTGTACGCGTCAAATGGTTTTCCGGTAAAATGGAGATTCTGTGGCGATGCTTTTCTGTAATATCTTCGTAAATAAACCGTTAGTCGAAGTATGTCGTAGAGACGGACCTGGTGGGGGAAGCTCGTTGATAACTGGGCAATAGTGTTATCTGTATGTATTCAAAACATTTGTTGTACCTCAATTGACGAATTTGGGATTATTGCTCTCTCCTCTCTTTATCGACACGTGTCAATAGCGATACCGGGCAAGTAAATCGTCCTGATCGGAGTCACTGTAACTCACAAGAACAAACGCAGTACACAAACAGCTATTTGCACGCATTTTTATAGCGAAACCAACTTTCCTGATGGACTGACTGGCCGCCGACATCTTTATCGTCTTCGAATCGAGCCCCGTAGCGTCCTACAGGTGTTACCTCCTCTGATTGTCGTTTTCCTCAATTGCGCAATCGGGTCAGCTAACATTTCCTGAACCCCTTTCTGGTGTAGCTATCAAACTGTTGTCATATCCACCGACTGACAGCCCAGAAGCGCCGATAGGTGACGTCAGCAAAGCGACAGGAGGAAACTACACGGAGAAGCGCACGCAATGACCTTGTCTAAGCGCATGCATACAAAGGTAATCTGTACATATCTGTTTATCCAACTCTTATCACGTGTGGCCGCTATAACCCATCTCATCGCCTCATCGCCGAAAACACGCCATACGCCAGTATGGCAAGCACTGTTTTCCACTGCGAGAAAGAACAGCGACTGGCTAGAACACCGAGCGCTCTGCGTATTTGTATACGCTGCTGAAAGACCAGTGAGCTGGTCTTCTGCTGACCCCTTCTGCTTGCCCAGCTATTGCTAGACATGGATGGAAGTGAGATAGTGACAGCGCTACTAGCGGATGTAGTACAATGTCGTGGATCAGCTGTATACATTCATTAATTAGTGGCATCTGCATCGGCTTGACAGGACGAAGTTGAGGAGGAGGTAGAGTGAGAGATTGAACGGTATGATAATGGAAAGTCGTGTATACTGTTTTTCCAAGTGAAACTTCAGCTGGATGATTAAACCCAAGAGAAGACAATGTAGAATAATAGACATTATGCAGCATTATCCCATACATAAATATTCTATGAAAAAAACGCGTTAATTTGGATTTCGTCATACGTTTGAAACATACGAAAATAATCGGCGATATCAGCAAATAAGAGCTTTATCTCTATTTGTGGCTTTCTTCTTCACATCGAGGAAGTCCACGGGCCAGTGGAAAAAGCATAGTTAATCGAATACCAATTCTAATAACAACAATACTTAATTGTTGTTATTAAAGAAGCGAAGAGGTGGCTGTCATTAAGAGGTTGTAGAGACAGAGTCCAGACTCCAGACTACGGTTTAAAACGGACGTTATTTCACATAAACAAATACCGATTTGTCCTCACATATAAACTTTTTTAAAACAGCTCTGTTCATTTGGCTCCTGCTATTCTTTCTAATATTCGGATTTGTTGTCTGACGCTGTGATCCTCAAGGTACGCCCGAATTTCGAAAAAGCCGCATCCAATACTCCACTAAACCCGCGTCTGGTATGAATCAGAAGAAAAATAGAAGAATACAGTGATATAGGTGCTTGTCTGATTTTTTGCATTCGGATGCTCAATTTCGATTAGTCACATTGCTATCGTCATCGTTTTGACGCCTAGGGGGAACGGAACCGTGCGAAAAGCCCGCTACGGCGTTTCGAATTCTCTTAAAAACATGCTGCCATGTCGACTAACAACAAGCCAAATTCATTACTATGGTCCAGAGCCCAAGCTCTTATCGTATGGTATCATCGTTAACACCTTAAGGAACGTCCCCTTCAATGTTTAAAACTTGAATACTTTTTTAAAGACGCAACTGTTACCATAACTTTTCGTCACGTATTGAAAAACCCGTTTTTCCTTCCATTTGATCCATCAATACCTGACGAATAAAGCGGATTTTCACCTAGCGGATTTCATCTGACTCGTGTGATGATGCTGGTCTGAAATACACACATGTGTGACCTTGCTTCTATTCCTAGAAACTAGCGAATGCTGGAGACGTGACAGCTCTTCAACGTATCTTTTTCGTTAACCTAGTGGAATTTGACTAAAGTCGTTACTCGCTTTGTTTTGTCTCGTCCGGTTCCTATTTTTCTAGCAGGTTCCATCCTCTGTAGATATAATGTATACGAAACACGTAAATTAACGTTTTCGGCTACCTAGAAGACACTTTCAAAGAAGGAATGTTTTAGTTTCCAATTTTGCAAAAACACCGCATTCATAAAACACCGTAAAAAAAATTAGGGCAGAAAGAATATTGGTCAATGAGTTGTTTCATCTTGTTCGTCGAAGTATGCATGCCCGAAATCCAGTCAATCCACCCACGCTAACCACACAACTATTGATGCCAAACAACATCTCCATTATACCCCTGTAAGATTACCTCGTACTGCTGCCATCGATGCCTCTCCGCGTCTGCCATAGGCGCCAATGCATCGGCCAACGGCAGAACAGTCTGCGGGCGAAATGCCTGAACCTCGTGCGGATTTCGGCAGCTTAGGCATGCTCCAAACGTCGCCAGCAGTCGCCTGTATAAGGGCGTCCTTTTTGCTCGCAGTGCAACGGTTTCGCAGTACCCATCATCTGATTCGCTCTGGGCGAAAACGGCCTTGACATCGAACCCGTAAGAGAATCTGCGGCGCACTTCACCCGCGAGGGCCCATTCGCTACTGTGCGCCGCCCAAGCTGGTCTGGTGTTGCGTCGCTTTACGAATCTATGACAGGAGGTGGCCTTCGATAAAGTTGCATTGCTGCTCGCCATGAAAGTGAATGGACGACAACCGGCTCCTGGCCATTTTTGGCAGGCCGCTTGAAAATGCTGGACGCTGGGCGTACGACAAATCATCACAAGGCCTTGAGGAGATAAATGGCAGTCATGCAGCCATCGGGAGTCGAAGTTGACACATTGGGTAAATTTAGGCCCGATTGCAGAACTTAGTCAAGCTTCAGCGATCCACCCCTCAGCGGCAAATGGCCGTATAATGTATGTTTACGACAGTTGTAAACTCTGTCCGGGTAGACATCAGTTGTTGCTGCAGGATTTTAATGAATATCGCGAATTTATTTGTTGTGTCCCTGCACAAAAGAACCTTTTTTCTGTATGTGCGCAAGAGAACATGTGCGCCTTAAGAGATCAACCTAAAGGTAGTTGACGCTGGTGCTAACTGCAAAAGTCTCAAGTTTTGATAAATAGGACCAAATTTTTTCGTGATTTCAAAACTACACGCACGAATTAGATTCCACGATGACAGCTATATATATCTTGCTTGCTTGCTTGCTTTCTCTGACTCATTACGCTTTACTACCAACCACTCCCGATAACTGACTAAAGAGTTGTATATATGGCAGAAACATTTCTTTCTCTATATCCGGGCGTGTCACACGGTAGTGGTTCAACACAGTACTTATAACAGCTTTACAGAGGCCAGGGTAAAACAAAGGAAGCAGATTTCCGCTGCTATCACTCCCGCCAAGTTCTCCGCTTGCCTGTGGTCAGCATGGCTACAGTGTCATTACGCCTCGGCGAGCGGCGACAAACAACCACTCAGACATCGAAGCTGGTAAAATAAAGGAAATATTAATATCCAGTTAAACGTCCACCGACTCGGGCCGCGGCCACACTCACTTCGGTTATCAATGGAGCTAAAAAAAATTATGAAATTGCATACGCAACTTCCACATCCTCGTCACTCTTAAGCGCATACAACGAGATCAGATGTCCAACCAGGCATGGAAGGTACAACCACGTTGCGCGTAAACACCACGAAGGCCATATCGCGTATTATCAGCCCTATATTGATACGGTATGGTGTACACGATTTTGTCCTTAATAGAGAAAGGGAGCGAGAGATCTGCGTAGCATCTGGAGCTGGATCGGCACCCTCAGGATAGTTTCAGCGTGAAATGTTTGTGGTGAACCCTGATGTTTCGTTAAAAGCGTATACCTGTGCCGTAGAGACACTTACGAAGACTGGCGGAGAGGAATCAGTGTCTGTTTTCGCCTTATATTTCTCCGCGACTAGAATGTCGCATCAGGCGTGTCTTGCTGCCTAAAACTCCAATAAACAGCGTCTACCGAACCGCTGTGTAGCAAACGCTGACCAAAAAAAAACCAAAAAAAACGAATAGAAATTCAAGCTGGTCGCTGCCATAGTGAGAAGGCTTAAGTCGTCTATTGCCGACGCAATTGACGGATAATGGCTGTCCCACAAAATGTCTACAACATTTTCCACTCATTTGAGCGACATAAAACGGGGTAACGGGCACGGTCTTGAAATGAAGCAGCCGGCCGACGCCTCGGTCTTCCGCGAGGCTCAAGCAAACCGATATTGAAACGCTGAGCTCTCTCCAAATATATATATATATATATATATGCATGAGCTTTAACTATCACTGTCAAGCTATATTATCATAAGGGTGGCCAGTGGAATTGCTGCTTTGAGAAACCCAACGGCTTTATCAGCAGGTTAGTAGCCTTACTTATCCTAGTTGTCGGTACACGGGACAGCTGACCTGCTAACTAGAGAGTAGATACGGTACAGGCGGTTAACATGTAGGTGCGAGCGCTTATGGACACGTACTCATATCATGTGGTTACCTCACGCACTTGAAATAAGTACGAGAGGTCGTATTAAATTGGTGCTGTTGAGTACATTGGACAGCATTCGCGACTATGAGCGACTGGCAAATGTTTGTTGACAACAGCACTACCCAAAACTATGGCCATTAAAAGTGGCCATAAGAGCTCGTATGTCACTGACGGCACGAGACACAACACCCAACAACTATGAGAGATACAAAAGTAAAGTGTTCGACAAGCGAGCTGCTATTTAAACGAAATTTCTCGAAGCTTTACGAATATTGTATCACCTGAGATATAAATATCCGACCGTTTGACTTTCCTATTTACATAAACAGAGTCGACAACATGGTATTGTCATCATGTGAATTTGGGAGTAAGAACCGTTATTTTAGATCAGCATCGCCTAATTTTATCTACTAAAGCTGTTTGTTTTACAATAGAAACGTTTATCCCGATCTAGTAAATATAATATGCGGACACCATGACATAACAGCATCTCCACATGCGTTGACAGTCACCTTTTGGATAAATTTTGGAATTTTTATTGTATGGATGGAGATATGCTTTAGAGAAATGCTTCGCGGTTACACTGCCACCACAATGGAATGTACAGAATTTTGTTCAAAGAAAGAGACCGTGGTCCAACAATCTCACCCGGGGCGATGAGCTCTACTGTAAAATTTTAATATGTTTATCTAGTCTTCGGCAATATGGAAAAAATCAAGCAAAACCTCAGTAATTTGAATTTCTAAAACGGCTTTGTAGGCAAAAAACTGATAAAATATGTTTCACTCGGGGCCACATTCGGGCTAACTGCGTTTTCCAATCAAAGAAATATTCAGAGAAATAAGCAAATAAAATAACCTACAGAAATTCAAAAATGATTAAGTTTAGAAAAAAGTATAAGGACACTTAGCAATTATTTTAATGAGTACGCTTTTAACCGAATCGTAATATAAAACATATTTTCTGCAAACAAGCTGGCGCTTAGACACCATGTACAATAGCAGAATTTAAAGATTTACAAAAGCTTAAAGACCTATGTCTTCTTTCGTTCAGCTGAACCGTCTTTACCTACAAATTACTATCAGCTATTTCCATTGGGTAACACTCTAACTGCAAGACGTTTCTATGCAACGTAGGTGGCGTTCGGTAAAAACAACAATCTAATTAGCAAGAGAGTTTACCAAAAGAACCGATTCAACTTACAGCTAATGCAATTGACTGATACTTACGCCGGCTTCGATTAGACGGTCCTCACACGACCCAACTTGTTCGTGGTCCCTTTGAGGCTGGTTCGAATGGACAAAAATATATTCCTATATATCTCCACAAACACATCCACGCACGCACGCACTCACACGCCGTTCCTGACCTCCTCAGATCACACACGTCGGCTCTTCCAGCTTCAGCTGCTGAGCACGGAACTTGCCGGGTGCCGTTAAACCGACGGCAAACGCAGCGTGCACGACCGCTGCTATTGTCTCGCTTAAATTCTCCCTTTCTCTCTTTCTTTTTTTCTCTCTGTCTCGCCCTCTCTGTCTAGTGCGGAAAAAGTGGCGTCCGACGACGACAATGAATGTCTGCACGCTGCACCCGTCACCTCCCCCACGAACGCATTGCGGCCGTTACGAGCACGCCGGGGGCATGCAGTTACGGCGACTGCATGTTGCCGACAAGAACGCACTGCCGACTGGCTTCGGCCGTAATCACGCATGGATGGGACGAAACACTCGATCCCGCCTTTCGATATCCGCTTACGGTGGTTGGGCAGTTAGGCCGCTAGAGTCGACCAGCGTTTAAATGACGCTAACGCACCCATCGCATAGCGTTCACGATCTCTGTTATTCTTGCGTCTTCCTGTCAATCTGGTGCAGCTTCCACACGACTGCGTTCGTCCTAGCGCGACTCGTACTCCAGCTCAAACTCTCGCTCCCTCTATCTAATGTTCGGCGAACACTGTTGTGGTACGGGCTTGTGCGTGTCGGCATATGGTGTTGCTACAGCCTCGTCGTCTGGTCAGAAGGAGCTCTCGCCTCCGGTGAAATGTTTTCGCAGTGGTAACGTCGATGTGAGCGTAGACAAACTCTCTCTCACCTATTCCGGCTAGCTCATGTGGTTGGCCTTCACTCTGCGGGTATTGGGTTAAACAGAAAACCGCCGACGGATGACGTCCTACCATTGCACGGTCAGCCTCTGTGTTTGCAGCGCCCAGCTGTTATTGGGTGGTAACCCTCTCCACGATATTGTCAGACTGGCGGAAAATTTTAAAAATATAATGTGCTATGGGGCAGTAGAAACGACGCGAAAGCGTGGTGCGTCAATGTTCACCCAGTGCCGAGTCAGGAGGCGGGCCTTCAAATGACAGTAAAAGTTGGGAGCATAACTAAGTTTCTAGTTTGTTTGTTTCTAGTTTGTTTGCACATTATTTAGTAACACCACAAGCGAGACTAAACCGTTGCGTTTTTACCGTTGCATTCCGCATTTTACATTTAATCAGTTGTCTTCGTCTACGCTGCGGTCTATGCGTCGTTATATTCCGTCATTATATTTGTGTCCAACCAGCCTGTTTGCATAAAGCACTCTATCCGAAGGGTCATTACAGACCGGGTAAAATCCTTCCGGATAATAATAATAATAATAATAATAATAATAATAATAATAATAATACTATAACAACGGCAGGAGCAGCAACATCATTTAAAATAATATAATAGCAATGACAGTAAAGAACAAATAATGTGATAATGTGTGTAGCTTTCTATATACCTTCTTCGAATTTTCTAAAGTTATACTTGATTGATTAATTGAATGCGCACGATGCCATACAGGTTAACTAAGGTGGAAGTGTAGTGTTACAAGTTGACGCGGTATTTGATAATGTGAGCCAAGGAATACAACACGACTGGCGCTATTCAAAAATCAGGTTTATAGGCCAAAGCGTCTCGATTGAGTGCCAACGGTTTGCTAGCATTGCCACACCGCTAACCAAATTATGACCCCAGGCTAAGCGTGACGTTTTGTGCACCCTTACAAGAGCCAGATAGAGACCGAACATCCAACCTACATTCGAGTAAATGGGGGTGCCTTTTTAAATCGTTTCTATATGTGCCTGTCTCCAACGTATGCAATTGGAGACAGGCACATATAGAAACGATTTAAAATTTAAAGGGGTGCCTTTTTAAATCGTTTCTATATGTGCCTGTCTCCAATTGCATACGTTTATGGGCAGAATTCTAACCCCGTGCATGTTGTCGTATTTACTTGTTATGGGTTAGCGTATTTAAATGTTCATTCTAGTTTTCATTGTCTTTGACAGAATTATAAATACGTGATGAGTCTTCGGCTTGTAGTATGCTCTTAGTAAAATTATGCGAATCTTTTTGATACCGGGAACGATAGACATTTAAAGAAACAATTGTAATTTTATGCATACGTTTAGGGACGCGTCTGTTTAAGTTAATACTGTCCTCTTTTATATATTTATCATATGAAAAGTATCTTAGTACCTAAGTACGGAGCGCCTCCGTATAGCTTTTTCATTAGCATTCTTGAGAGTAACAAATCTGAAGCATACATTGAAGAAGCATCTATAAATAGTCCTAAATTATTATTATTTTTATTATTATTATTATTATTATCAAGGTTTTTGAGCTTAGATTGACTATTTGTGGTGCGGTATCTTACCGCCTATGAAAGGTAAATGAAAATGGGGTGTTGTTCTGTCTTGGTATGAAAAACCTGTCTAAACATCTGTGTTTAAGTAAAATATGATAGTATATGTGTGTTAAAACTTGATAATAACCATATAACTCGGTACAAAAAGATAGCCAAGCGGATTAAGCTGTAGACAATAGTGAGTAAAGAGTCAGAGAAAATGAAATACGATATTTTGTGCTAACATTTAAATTTAAATCGTAAGAGTGAGAATTTATGCGTAATATGAATTGCATTGCTTTACGGCTACCGGCTTATCAACTAAAACCGTTGTCAAGCTTTGCATTTGATACAGTTTAATTGTGCATATTTCTTTCCGTATCTGTTGTTAGAGAGTACGTTTTGCGTTGATCATGATTCGACCACGAAGCCATGTGAGCGCCATTGATCTGGTGATCTGGTTCAATGTTAAGCACTGTATATATTAATGTAGAATACTATTAACGTATATATATATATATATATAT
>MNPL01021952.1:7701-46693 GCA_002081605.1 Tropilaelaps mercedesae
TCGTGCCGCAAAAATGTGCTTACAGCATATGTTCTTTGTTTTCCGTTCAAGTCTGATGGGGTGGAGTCGTCCGCCAATTGCGTTTACGTTAAAGGGTTGCATTGCATATATTAATGTAGCTTTGTAATATGGGGAACTGCCACACAGTCACTAAGCTCTATTTTCATGGCTTCAAACATAGCAGGAGCCTGTGAGGAAAAAGTAGATAGGGTACGAACATGTGATTCGATGAGGCGATTAACAATAATACTTGGGGCTTTTCAAGTTAGTCTTTGATGTTTTATTTGCCAGGGCATGGAAGACATTAGAACAATTTTAATAATGTGAACGGCACATTTTTAATTTCGATACAGCGCAACTCAAGTATCGTCGTTGATAGAATTCGAAAGGGCACCTGTTTTATGTGTATTTGGTAACCCGAGATGATAATACCTCTAATGATATGCCTTTTTTTCTTTCTTCGTGGTTTTCATAGCTGGTTGGCCCATACGTTTTCCGTCCACCCTTTAGTGTCTCCCTTCGCCAGAAAGACATCATCTTTCATATTACTTGTATTTACACTTCGGGGCCCTGCAAATTCAGAAGCTTCAACTGCATTCGTCACACGCACTAGACTGCAGCAATACTTCGTATAACTACGTAGTAGCCAGCTTGTTATTCTAGTACGTGGCTGACGCCCAAGTTTAACGAAAGTGACTTGAAAATATTTTTAAAAAGAACATACTTTTATTGACAGTATTGTTCGGTGCGTTTCAGACGTTGAAAGAGAAGGACTGAATATGGGGCATTGAATATATGACAATGCAATTGGTTTTATGATTGATTGAACGAAAGAGCTTAAATCACAGTTAGCTCTACATCTTGCACATACGACGTCTTAGATTTAGGAATAATCGCCCTTTGTTTGTAAAAATAAAGGCGCCTCTTATCGATTTCTATTTTGAAACGCAGTCTATAAAGCTATCCACACAATCAGACAATGAGATAACGTTCATTTTGCTCATAATATCCAGTAATAGCGAAGACGGGGCCCTACTGCTTTATTCCATTATGCACTGAACAGATCTCATACAGAATCTTATTGCTATTCGTATACGATCAATGCGAATCGTAGTAGCTCATACCACTAAAAGGCACCTCTATTAAAATCATATAAAGTTATCTTAAAATCAATAGGAACACAAAAAGAGCTGAATATTTAATACTTTAGTTCCATATGAATATTTGGTCGGAGTGGATTCCATCCGCTAAATCTAGTTAAAACTGAGGGTGAATAAATGGTGGACGATCACACATTTATGGGTCTCGGTATAGAAACCTCAGATGTTTAATGGAAGGACACCCTTAAACGCACAAACGCTTGGAAAGGAAGCTTTTTGGTAGGATCCGTTGGAGACCACGGTCACCATCATATGGCAATGTATCATTCTGCAGCTACGAATTTTTTTTTATTTAACGGCTACTCTATCGCTTCAAACCGTTTCGTAAGGCTCACCTTATAAACATAAATGTTTAAAGACCGGACTTGAAACCGCGCACCCATCGGTTGCGAGTCGAACCCGAATACACCAAATTATTTTATATTTACAACCTTATGTCGACAAACTTAGTTTTTGTACTATAAATGGCGTCATTTTTAAGATGTTTAGTAGAATAAAATATTTCAATAATACAGAGTTGACCTATGTTTGAATTCCCCAAGCCGCTGCACACGGTGATATTAGTCTCTGCATCGTGAATGCCAGGGTAAGCATGAATGCAGATATAGCAACATAACCGAAAACGACGATTGTAACAAAAATACGAAAAAGGTGCAGGAAGCAAAAGAAGTAAAAGAAGGAGGAGGAATAGCATCACCAACAGCAAAGGTGAGGACAAAATGAAAAAACAGGTCACAACATTCTTCCCTCCCCTGCTGTTTGCGAATGATGTTGATCGACTCTTGGATTACTTGCTCTGCTCTCTTCCGTGTAGGACGCTTCTTCTCCGAAGCAATTTCAACTTCTCAGCAGCAAAGCCAAAAGACGAAGAAACCCGCAGCATGCTCACTATTTTGAGTAGCGCTATGCAGCAATTGGAACTCGTTAGTATCCCACGGTGACAGCAACACCACCAGCACGAGGGCACATACCACTTAAAGACAGTAATGTCAGAGGAGTATCATCTTTTTTTAATAGCCAGTTCGCTGCTCTTTTCTGTTTATTGAAAGAGGTTCCATGATGGACAACGGCATAATCGAAACACCACTAACCTCAGTTGGAGCGTCTAACTCTTTATTGGATAAAAAAGAAATACAACATAATAATCAAAATAATACATATCGTTCTGACATAACAATTCCTGTACTGAAGACGGCCACTTCGCTATAAAGAGTGACCGCAATACAATTCGCAACCACGCGTATTTGCTGCTGGAAATCAGCCAGCATAGACAGGATTCAAACGATCCCCAAGTTTTCTTTCAAAGCTTACAATCGATAAATCAAACAGGCAGTCATAGTGTATGGACAGTAGGGCTCCAGTTACTGCAATGAAGAGGGCAAGGTCGGCGATTAAGATGAGAGATTGTCACAGAAAGCATTTCGATTCAGAGAACATAATACTCCCGGTATACAATTCAAAATCCTTTAAAACTTCAGCTTCAAGTGGTCGGTTTCTTCTTCTATTTTTGCTACGATGTAGGAACCTTTTCGCGCTTAATTGCGACTACATAATACTTCCCATGAATTTTCTCAGATCTATATAAATCGGAGGATGTATTTCTTAGTGCTATATATATATATATATATATATATTGTTTATGTTTCTCCTGGTTAACGGTTTTTGCTGATTATAAACTGATCGTCACCTTATTTCTACGCTACTCTCCCCGAGACGGTTACGGCGACAAACATTGAGATAGTGATTTAGTGCAACGGCTTGTGTACGGGCAAGGTCGTAATAAAAATTCTAGCACTCTTTACACCCTAACGACACATTATAAGGAATATCCAGAATAAAAAATGTTTACACATATTCGTGATACAATAGAACATCTCAGTAAGTCTCTGAATAATTGCTTGAAAAAATCTCCCATTCTGTTCACTCCATATTTTTATTTAACAATATGTAAACCTGAACACAGAAGCTGAGTCTAAAATGCGTCTCAGTTTTTTGCTTAAAAATTTCCTTTCTACTTTTATACCATGCTGTAAAATTTACGGCCCCCTTCAAACATTAGACGAACCCACCCTCAAAATGTAATAGCAAAAAATCGTAAGCAAAAGGCGATGAAGGAGGATGGATGTTTAACATAATACTCGGCTCTTAGCGAATCTTTATTTAACACAGCGGGTATATAGACATGCAATGCGAATATATTTTACTATGATTCAAATTAATTCTTCACTATTTTTTCAAGGCTCTGCTCAGCTTTCGCCGACGTTGCTTATAATGCTAAACGTGGGCGTATTTATCTACGTAGGCTGTTTTCTGCGCTAACATCTGATTGCCTCAATAGTACCTATGTTGAAAAGAAGACGGCAGACAGAAAGAGTTCTGACTAAAGCGTTTGGTAGAACACAAAAAGAGAGAACAATGTTGTCGCGACTTACACAAGCGAAAATTTAAAACAGAAATAAATATTTCTTCTTTTAGTTTGAGCTCCTTCTACGAAGTGGTTTTTCAACAAACCACGTAAACACTTAGCTGCTTCTGCTAAAACGCGAAGCAGCTTATGTAGACCAAGTTTGTAAATCTAACATTTGCGGAAACGACTCTTTAAACCGTACCTACTATCGAACAGATTATATACCGTGACACCAAAAGTAAATGCTAACAAAGTCTTTAAAGAACTAATCTGCGATCTTGCTTAATGACTAGAATCAAACAATAAATTAATTATTTTGCAGTGTTTCGCATTCCGTTTAGCATATAAATAAATATACGAGTAAAGAAAAATTATAATATAGCTCATGTATCCCAACAATGAAGACGTATTAAATAGGTTGACTCTTCGTAATATGTCAAGGTTAGTTTCTGCTGTGCTCTAAAGCAAGAGCAGTAACATTTATTGCACTTTCATAAATCATGTATTCACTTCGGCCAAAAAAAGACAAAGTTTCATTTCAGTTTCCTCATTCCTATTTTTGCTATTGAAAACTGCATCAAGCGGTTTCCAAGCTTTTATTTGTCTGACTTTTTGTTGACGGTACCGTCAACAAAAAGTAAAACCATCACTACATCTTTAAGCGATATTTATTTCAACTGATATCCCTTAATCTTGGTTTGTAAAATTTGTAAAAACTATCGAAGTCGACTCATAGGATCGTGTCACTATGTAAGTACAACAAAACTAAAAGGGACCAAAATAAGTTTTTCAAATATGCTAAAAAATATTTTTAAATATGCTAAAATTCGCATTATCTACAGATCTTAAATCAATTTCCGGGATTCAACTCGAAGTATACCGGCGCACGTTGCTTACCACAAACGAAATACGCTATAGAAGTTTATCACAAAGTGTGATCATACACTTTTAACATGGACGTTTTTGTGGATAGCTCCTGCTCAATTAACTTTTCTCTGGGACACCGTTGTTATTACGTTGTCATCACTAACCTTATAGCAATAATGATGGTACTCATAATTGCTTTGCTTAACCGTGGCGTCTTAAATAATAATTTGAGTAAGATCGAACCAATAGGGTGGTTTGAAACTATCTATTGTCAGCATGTGTGCCATCGTAGAACCAAGCCAAAAGCAAAATCGACGTTGTCCAACTCCGCCTTTCACCATATATTTTAGCGGGCAGAGCAACTTGGTAAATTTTAAATTGGGTGTATCAGCTCGTGGTCTTCAAAAAATTTTAAAAGAGCACACAACGAGAGCAGTGGAGGCGCTCAGCTTAAAGTAAACCAATGCGAAAGGAAACTTAACGAATTTTCTTGCGGCACTTTTTTGTTTTTTTATAGATTTTTGAAAAAGAACGGAGTTTGTCTATCGGTATTTTTTATCGGATTTCGTTAATCGATTTTTTATAACGCACCAACTCTAAAAAAAAAGTCCACTTCTAACCAAACAGTGTCACTACTGTTAACTATTCATTCTATAACCAAATGGTTGCAAGGGAATTAAAATTATTATTAGACTTAGAAGATTCATACTGACTGTAATGGGTTGACATTTCAGGTTCCCCTTTGGCCCGTTTACAATCTACCAAAAGGGGTGCGTTGGGTGCAAGCTGAAGAGCATAGCTAACATAGAAAGTAAATAAATACCATATAGGCGTTGACAAGTAGGCACGTTCGCCTAGCGAAGTTTTGTCTCAACGAGATCATATACTCGTTAGGGTTGGTATACTAGTTATTGCATTGTGTATACCAATAAAATAACGCCTTAAAAGTGTACTCTGTTGTGCGATAATTGTAAAGAATTCAGTAGCATTATTATTCGGAGTCAAACACGAAAAGACATAATCGTTAATACTTGATAGTTACTCGCTGCTTATATGAATATAATTATGGTTGATGGCGCTTCATTTCGGCTTTGCTTCGTTTGAAAGTCCAAACTGGCGCCAATAGTAAAAAAATTAGTATACCTTCTAACCTCTATTTATGTCGCAAAAAGACAATAAGCCACGCATAACGATTACGACTGCATAGTGAACACAACGAGCTCAAAATAGTTTTTAAGGAAGAGATTAGACAAGAAATATGTTTCAACTAATACAGAATTACTAGGCTGTAAAAGCGCCATTCACAACATTATTTTTAGCATTTCGTAAATTTTGACGTATAATATATATATATATATATATAGTCAAACGAAAGACATGTACTGCACTGTGTGTATCACTCCTCAAAAAATGCTGCTCTTATACTTAACAAATTTTGAGTTTTTTATTTCGCTTATTCTCACATTTATTGTGATAAAATATTTTGCGGTTACAGTGCCATTAAAACAGGCCATAAAAGAATACTTATTCACGATATATATGCTTTGGAAGAGACCACGTGAAGCATTCTGAAGTGGGCGCGCTGCTTTATTTTTCTAATTTCGAAATGCACTAACTTTCGAAAAGTCAAGCTACTTCGGGGAGCTAAACATAAACTTCGTGTCTGAGTCAACGAATTAAACATTTTCTATCCTGCAATTTTTTTACATTGATTCAAAAATGGTAACCACTGGAAATAGTTAATATTTCAGCCGAAACTGTAATGAAAATTCTAAACCAAATGGATAGTCAGCACAAACACTAAAATTGTAGTTTCTCAATTGTTGAAACCAAATGTATGACATTTTTTCGAGAAACCCCATGTCGCTCTTTCAAACCGGGTGATATTCCCGGTCGGAAAAATTCACTCAAGCTGTAATGAAAATTTAGGTGCTATTTAAATTAATCTAATCAGAAAGATTCAAGCTATTCAAAGGTAAAAAACCTTTGGCACATTACATTTTACTAAAAAAATAAAATGAATATATTGTAACATAAAATAGAAAGAACATACAATTGCTAAAATAGAATTCTGTACATTTTTAGTAGTTTCCAATTGTTTGAATCAAGTTCTTTAATTGCTCATTTGAATGTCTTTCACCGAATGGCAATAACTGCTTGCATTGCATAAATAGGAAAGCCAACTCAAAATGCAATTCATGCAGGGTAATAATAAAATCGGCGTTTTGGATTTTACTCTGTCACAGTAAGGAGCTACGATAAAAATGGACCAATATAATTTGTAGCACATTTTACACTGGTGAAAAAGATGTGCACTATTTGCAACTGTGTTCGAGATACAACCACCAGCTCATTAAAAAATCTATGTGTTTGACTCAACCTACTTCAGTTCAAAAAAGTGATGGTTCTAATAAAAAAAAAGTCCTCATACTTATCTCGCCAGATCGACTAGTTTTCGAAGTAATAAATAGTATTAAGTGTCCTTTGCGGTTCTTCAAAGAAATGAGTAAACAAAATTTACATTTGCGCAAACTTTATGATGTTCTCTTGAGAGAAATATATAGGAAAGTTCTTTTAATCAAAATAGTGTATTTCAATGAACACATTAGCAGGTCAATTATTGTTTGAATAAATTTGGATATTGTACTTGACATCCCAAGACCAGCCAATTTGCGGCAGTTATGGAATCAATTATAATACTAACAAAACGTTTCTTCAATGAACCAGGTTACCAACTGAACTTACCGACTGCACACAAGATAAATAATTTTGATAAACTGTACTGTCTTAGAAATCATGGTTTTCACATTTCAGGCTTTGCAAAAATATTTTAGTATCAAAACAGGTTTTAGTACATATACACGAATTGCTAGCAAGTATACATATCTTGCATTCAGATCATCAGTGATAACCAATCATATCTTAGTAGGTTCAGGTATCAACATGCATTATGAGACTTACCACCATATCTATAGGCTTCGAATAGTTTACGTATTGACTAAACTAGATCGATTTCGGCGCTAGTTTACATATATTACACTTACGAAATTAAATTTCGGAATAAAATAATAGATCCCTTAGATCTTTAGTATGTGCATTGGAATTATTAATGTGTATAAATGAACTCATATTTACTACTGAACAAAGGATCATGGCTATCGTGCTTTTAGAATATAGCCTGAATTGAAAACCGCATTGGCCCTTCTTCTCAATCGGTCGAACGCCCATGTATATCCAATATCCAAATTTATGCATATATATATCCAAACATAGAGATGAAATGACCAACCTGAAAATAAAGTCAACGAACTCGATAGAAGTATAAATCGACAGAAATCGGTAATTGCTAAAGAAAGTAATAATGAATTGTTGTTACAGCTTGCGATGTTATTCACGTCACTATTTATTCCAATGTGGCAAGTGACAATACGTGTTTCTACTATGGCCCTTTCGATTTTTGTCAGCCTGTGACGACTCCTCTTTCAATCGGAGCTCGCTAAAGCCTTTTTTTATTGAATGAACAAATAAACGCAGCAGATTTTCCGCCCACTTTCATAAACCCGAGAGTAAAACTAAAGACAACGCTACTGTTCTTTAACACTAGTGAAGGTGCTTTTTCGTTCGCCCTACAAGCGTTAGCCCTCGCCTCGCAAGTCATCTTTCGTCAATGCCGGGCAAGACTGCACCACATACAGTTTACTGCTGCTTGCAACCAATGGACAAGCTCATGAGAATGATCAAGTTCATGATTCCGTCAAATTAGTAATATACACTGGCACCAATTTCATAACACTTGCCATCCCATACATCTTTATTAGGTTTCTGTCAAGTATACGGCGTGGCATCTAGTGGCAAAACTATAATCCTGCAATAAGTGTTGGCTTAGACATGTCGCAACCGTACCAATTGCTAGAGAATGATTTTTTAACGGAATGCATTTGAATTGAATCTAATCAATCATAAATGTACTCGCATGCTTTCCTTTAAGCATGTAACGCTGCACACTTTACACGTTTATGTTGACATGCATATTCATATTTCAAAACACAAAAGGTTGGAGATTTATCAGCCTAAGCAATTAATATGGGTTAACTTGAACATAATGATTGAAAACCCAACTTTCCCAAGTAAACAATTCTCTCATGCACGTGTCACACGGTGTGCCAGCCTTTCTCCACAATATTCCAACGCCGATTTCCGACTTGTGTTGGCTGAGCGAATAGTTTTAAGTTCAATTCGCTGTCACGTTTTTCTACATTTTTTTGTTTTTCTACGAAGAAGAATGCACCACTATCACGAGACACCATTTCTGAGTCTATAACAAAAAGGTAGGAGCTACTCAGTGCAAACCAAGCCGAAACACCCGCTTGGGCCTTTCATTAACTCGTGCCTTGTTGTATCTATTCGTCAAGTCCGTCAGGCTCTGCTCTTCTCCTGCTCCCCGACCCATTTCTACAAAAAAAAACGGCTATAGCAGCGCCGATTGGAATAAGCCATTGGTTTACCAGCGTTCAGACACCGTGCCAACGGAATGTAAGTGGAGGCAGACAAAAACCAACGTTAATTGCCCACTGCCCATTGAAAGCGGTAACATTTTACCGTCGGACCATAATAAAAGAATAACAATATTAATAATAAAAATTGCCCCCATATCTCAATCTATACTAACAGGGTGTATCATAAAGGCCTGTATTTTTTAAGTTCTATAAAAAAAATAAATACTCATAGCCAATAGGCAGTTTGTTGGTTGTTCGTCACTCTATTTACACTCACACTCCTTCACTTACCGCTCATGTGGTTGCGCTGATAGAAGTTCTCAAGTATTTTCAATAGCTTGTGTGCTACACGAATCGACATATTAGTGGCTCTGAGACACCTTTGTTTCTCAAAGCAAAAATGTTGTCAAAAGTTTGAGCAAGCATGGCTAACTCGTAAACACGAATTTACGAATTCAGAGATGGTTGGCAAAAAGAGAATGTATAATCCAATTCATGCATTTTTTGCTGATTTAGTTGCGAAGGTGATCAACAATGACTTGAGCGCCTGTATATAACGCGCGGAAGTATTCAGTTCCATAATATGTAGTATGTAAAAGCTTTTCAATTTTCGCTTCTCATTTGCCTTATACAAGGGTTACCCATAACACTTGTACGTGCATACATGGGACACGCTGCTCTTGCTGAAACCATCACAGCAGCACGCATATTAGATTTAATTTCTTGATACATTATTTGTACTGTCATTAATGCAGCACCTCGAGACTAACATATTTTTTCAAAAGTTTGGTTCTGCGAAGAAAACAGAACAGCGACCTAGACGACCTCCCCTCTCAGAGACGCCACCATTGGCTAAGATCTGTATTTTCCTCTCGCCCCTCTAGCAGGGCGATGCCAGGGGAGCTTGGTACACCCACCCAATGAGCACGCTACCGTCTAACCTGTATATAGTAAATTCTTATTGGAAGGCAGCTTCTCCAGCTAGCTTCCACTAACAAACTTATTCACCCCCACTGATTCATCTAACCGTCCGCATGACCATTTGCGTCGTGCCGTGTGATGACAAACGACGAGATCACTTCCCTTCAAAAGCATTCAATACATACACAATAGACAATATATGTTTGAGATCACTTCAGTTTTTGCAATTCACGTCTGCAATTTTACTTGGTATATTACTATGAATGATTAAAAATCATGTGTTTTCTAGTATGAAGACTTGTTATTTTTACTAAAGGAACTCATAAAAAACACGACTTTTTTAACTATATGTATGTAAGTATACTGGTTATATGCATTTACTTTTCCTTCTGGACGATTGCCTCATAAATATTCAAGAAATAGTTACGAGAATTCTTTATTTTATCTTTTTAATACCACCTTACAGCACGAAGGAAGGCCAAGATCAAACGAACACAAGCAAAATACGATCTAAGCAGTTCAATAATTGCCCGCAAAATCGCTGCACAAAACGCTAATAGAATTATTGTAAAATCCAAGAAATTTGTGATCATCAGCTCCTTTCCCACCAGCTTTGTGAGTGGCGAAAATGCTGTTTTCAGTTCGTGGCAATGCCGCTACAAAACTTTATGATACTAAATTTGTCTTAGAAGATGATGTATATCTTTGGTACCCAACGAACAGAAAAACCTGGCAGTGAGCTAAAACGTAACGATGTCACTATTGGATTCAAAAGCGGTCGTGAAATGCTTCAAAAAATGCTGAAATCGTCGTGGCTGATCAGTATGTTACTTGCTCAAGGCGTTGTAGAGTTAATATTCGATTTGAAACATTGAACACCCAAACACAACTCGCTTGGTAATGGCGATTTGCGTTAGCTGTTGAGTCCAAGCCGCAGCGGCGGCTGCTATAACAACACAAAAAAGTGGAAAGGAATTCCATCAAACCAGCCATACACAGTCAGCAGAGGTACCCAAACCTTACTGTCGACTGCCTTGGGGCACAGAGAAATCAGGGGAAACATAATATATATCTACTTCAGTCATCTGTCGAAGAAACTGTGTTGTTATTATTACAATTGATACTAGTGGCAGTCCGTTTCGTTGTTTGGAGATCTTAAAAATTCAACCACTCATCTTGTTTTGAAAAAACAAAGCCGATATAGACGAAGGAGCTATACATTTGTATGCTCTATGT
The DNA here is from genome assembly GCA_002081605.1 of Tropilaelaps mercedesae. Classification (NCBI taxonomy): domain Eukaryota; kingdom Metazoa; phylum Arthropoda; class Arachnida; order Mesostigmata; family Laelapidae; genus Tropilaelaps; species Tropilaelaps mercedesae. Next base: position 18,789 of record MNPL01021952.1, read on the forward strand.
GTTATACGAGGTCGATAAAGGAAAGTGATCGATGATTCAGCATCCGCTCGCGCAGTGGTTCTCAGAGCTCATTTTTGTCGAGAAAATCCAGTCATTGTCAAAAGAAAAATGTCACTTCCATATCTACATTCATATTCCCTTATATACCTCATCTGTTTTTCTTTCGGCAGCTCAAATATGAACATTACACGATGCACACGATGCATACGTCGTCGCCCAGAGCAAGCGATAATGAAGCGTAGTCTTTAGTGATAACTACGAGATTTAAATCATAGCAATAACATGGGTAATTGTATGATACATTCCATATGCCTTAAAAAAAGTGGCTAAGGCAGGATGCATATACATATTGCGACGCCGGATATACTCGAATATCGGCAAACTTTATTAACGTGTCACTATATTATTTCTTTTGCATCAAATCGTGCTCACACAAACGAAAAAGAAACCTGTTTTTTTATCTACTAATTGTAACAATAAGCATGCCTTGTAGAGTTGAACAAATATGACAGGTACGTGCTCTTTAAGAATAAGTAAGCATGCAATGTAATGTCTTTAAATATATTAAAACAGATAACTTTAGAGAGACGCTGGTGGTATTGTTATACCCACATTTAACGCCCAAAAATAGAATTTGAATTATTAAAAAATCTAGAATGTTTAACCTCTGGAATCGAGTTCGATTGGGCGGTCAGGTAGCGAATGTTTTTACAAATGTGGTCAGATGTGCCTAAGATGATCGATTAACGGATCTATTTTTTCCTCTGCTATTGTTACGTCCCAAAAGCTGCTAGAAAATTGTCGTGTGGATGTTCTGTGTCAGAACGTATCGATTAAATTTGCACAATGGTATGACCTAAGTCCCTAACAACGATCCCATACAATCTACTATAGAAACGTTGAACTATTCTAATGAGAGATAATATTGTACTTACGGTTCGGCCTCAATAGATTTGAGCTTTGCGACATAATTCGAAGGTATGTATCCCTCATGTTTGGTAGATTTGCTCCTTGCGAACCACCAGTCGCCCTGCGTGTCATTCAGGATCTCGAGATGTTCGCCTTTCTTAAATGAAAGATCTTCATCGGTTCGTGCATCGTAATCGTACAAAGCGACAAATACTTTTGGGGCAGCGGACATGATGCCTGGCGAGCCATGTCCGCCTTCCGAGGCGTCATTGGGCATACCACCACCGAGAGCACCGTCGAGCGCCGGATGTCCTGAATGGATACCCATATGCTGTCTCGGCTCTTGTCCAGTAGCCACAACAACGCTTCCAACGGGAACTGATACGCCGACGCCCACCATACCAATGGGCCCCACCTGAGGACACGTCTGGATCGGTCCGGGTCCGCTTACTATAGAATGACTGTTTCCCATTCCAACCTCCGGATTCATGGCAATGTCGTCAGGCTTTGTCTTGCCGCCTGAGCGGGATTTGCTAAAGCAGGTACCCATTTTATACAGACTGAATAAAATACAGCAGCAGCGCACAAAGCAGGAGCGAACTTGTTTTTCTTCTATATTAAATGAACGTGTATAACATATGTATACTATATTCCGTTAATATATGGCTTCTACGCGAACTGGCTTCGTGATCAAAAAGAGTGGGTTTCTCCAATTTATTGTAGCACGCTGTTTATGCAAATGAAATATCTCCGTACTCAGCGGCAAAAGTGAAAACGGATGATACAATAATCCTATGTAAGTGCTGGTCCTGACCTCTGTAGGTAGCTGTATGAGGATGCGTAATCGCGACTGAGCTTGAGCTTTTTTCCAGCCTTTTTACCCAGCTAATTACATACGCGTCGCAATCCTATGAATACGAGCTGCACTTATCTTGGATTAACTGGCCGTATACATGAAAGGATAATCCTAATGCACTTATTTGATTTTGAGTATCTTCTTTATACACTGAGAAAAGAAGCGTAGAGAATAATGATTGAATGATAGGTTGGATGCTTCTGAAAGTGAGAAGCAGGTTTGTGGTGAAAGCGCACGCACTCTGTTCACATTCGTCGTTTTGTGTATTGTATCTTGTTCTTGTGTTCTAGCGGACTGATTTAGCTTCGTCGTGTTGAAGGCGTCGGCGCAATGAGGCTAGTTGGTGAAGGTAACACCGAATATGGGAATGCTTGTGACTGATTTAATGTTTTCTTTTTTGCACATCATCACACACTCTTCACGTCAACCACACAACACAACAACGCGAGACAGGCCAGCCAGCCAGCCTCTCGACGACGGCTGCTCCCACTGCTGCAGCTTAGCCCGACAAGCATTCGAATATACAGCATTCATACAACATTCGTAGCCCCGTACACAATTGCGTGTGTCGTTCAACCACCCGCAGCCATCACAAACTCGACTTGTCGTGGTTGTACCACCGTAATGCAAACAAAACGGATCGCATATCAATCGACGAATATTTGTTGTACAGTTTCAGCTGCTGCGGCTGGTCGCTAAAGCTGGCTGACTTCCTAGTTAATGCTGGATGCTGCTGCTGCTGCTGCTTCCTCTCAGCATTAAGCGCTTGCTCACTCACTGCTGTTGCTGTAGGTCGCCGCACTGCTTTAGCCGTAACCCAGCGTTGCCTGGGGACTCCTCGCCACTGGAGTTCCTCCCGCTAAATAAGCGGACAACAAGTCGTGCCACGCAGAGAACTCACCGGACCACAAAAACGAGCCAGAGGAGGGAATCGGTGATAAAACGTACTAATTTATCCTTAGTCGATATGAATAGTTGTGAAACGAAAGAAAATATTAGTTTTTCTGTTGATGACACCGCTTAAATGAAAAATCGATTAATTCTATTTTCGCTTATTCAATAATTTTTTTCGTAAACTGCTTGATGTTAAATGATTTATTAGGAGTACCGACAGACATAAATGTAAAATTATGATACCTTTGCTGACATCTTGTCTCCTCCGTTGTAAAATTTTATTCTGCATCTTTTCCAGTAATGCATTTCTCCTACTCTTATTGGATTTTCTATTACATAAACATACATAATCGAAAAACAGCATGTGACTTTTCAAATAAGGCAACGGGACTCACTTGCAAAAGCGCGTACGGTCCAACAAGAAACAAGACCGTATCCTTCTGCCAAAAATTTCGTTTGCTTAATGAACGTTAGAGAGACTAGAAACCTCGCAAGGAGATATCCTATAACAACTATATTGGTCGGGCCATCGGCTTTATCGTTGAAAACACTTGCAGATTTGTGCGGCGATAGTCTTAGCCCCATCGTTTGAAGCCATAAGAGCAAGCAATCGAAGAATTCTTGGCGCATTTTGTGATCGTATTCATGTCTGACGGATATGGGCTAGGCACCACATACAAATCCTATTTTGCATTATTTCGAACGCTTATCTTCAGTCAATGGAATCTTTAGTCAATGATCTTTAGTCAATGGAAATCTTTTCGTTCACGGAGGATAGTTTCTTCCAATAACTTCGGGAAATAATTATTCAAAAATTTTACAGCGGACTCTAGTAGTAGGACTGAAAGCTTGTTGATACGGTTGACCATTTCTCCCTTTTGTAACGCGAGTCAACGTTCCCACTCAGGACCTTAAGTATAATTAGACGGTCATAACATTTTTCTATCCTTTAGTGAAGTCTCGTTATGTGATCCCCGGTGGTTTTTCTTTTCTTCGGGTTACGAATGATATTGTCGTACTTAAGATTATTGCAGCGTCTTATAGGTTTCTGTTTTCCACATTAGCGAGACCTAGGCTTCATATAATTTCCAAGTTACAAGAGCTCAGGGAGCATAAGTTTAAAATTCTAATTTTTTAAAAATCGAAGTAGAGCATAAGGCTCAATGTAGTACTATAAGCTGGCCGAGCGCACTCATGAACTTTATGCTTCAAATGGCTTAAACAGAAAACTCAAAAAAAGCTTTTATTTCATGGATCAGGTAGTTTCAGTACATGCGTCAGCCTAGTTTATATGTAGACAGTTGAGACTTTCGAAAAAGATTAGTAGCACATAGTTCGTTTAAACTAGTCGCTATCCAATTATTTAAACATCCATTTGATCATTTAAACTGCCATTGAGTTTCCATGCTATTGTGTGTGCATTTGTAGGTTTCCCGCACATAAATTTTGAAACGCATTTTCAGGAGTCGCTTTAAGATCACCTAGACTTTCCAGAGATTATCTGGAACTAGCAAAATGTCGATTTTGAGTGAAGGGACATTGTCACGACCATGAATTTGATTGTTCTTGTAGAGGTATAACGCTTTCACTGTTCTGATGGTGAATACAAGAAGATCATATCGAGGCGTAGATAAAAAACAGAATCTCATTTTCAAATCATCTACAAAGAGCGAGATTACCCCTGACAAATGAACTAGTCTCATGCAAATAAAGGTGTGTTTTCCAATTGCTTGTTTCAAGAATGCTGCTCTTACCTTATTGAAACTCGCCAACTCGTCTTCGTCATCTTATGCGAGACGACTTCATTGCCCTTTATCTTGATTGGCGCGATCTGAATGTAAAAAAGGCTAAGCACAGTGCGGGCCGACGGAAGCTTCGTCTAATTAATTCAACAGTCGGAAATCAGGGATTTTCTTTTTACATTGCAAATTCGAGCACTTTCGAGTCCACTGCTGTGACAGTCATGAGTATGCTGAGTCCATTTTTGTGCGATCTTGTCAACTGCTTCATAAAGGTATAGCTTAAGATTATAAATGGACCCGCAAAGCTTGTCTTTTACGTAGTTTTCTACATACGTATTTCGATTATTGTCTTTCCGGTAGAAATATTGATCCTGTGCTTCTTCGCTTTTGAGTACGCAGCTCTGGTTTAACCGACTGACGTGCCACAATTAAGGATGCGCGGGGTATGGTACCAAGTGTGATACCGCTGGAGCAACAAAAGCCGAAAGGACAGTCACCCTATCCAGCTCAGACTTTGGCTACTTCTCAAGGTGGAAGAGATGTACGAGGAGAGATTGGTTGGTCAGCGGACCTATGCCCCAAGGGGCGGTAGCACAGTGGGTTCATATATGAAGACGATAAAAAGACGCTTTAGTGTCAGAATAGTCGTGCGATAAAGCCACAAGTGTTGTTTCGGTTGCCCTGGAACAGTGATGTTCATCTACCGATATTAGGGATGGTTCTGTAATATAGGAGCAGCAACAGTCTTATGTATCTCACCTCTGTAGAATAGTCCGTGAAGAATTAACCACCATGTTCAGAGCATAGGAATAACGCTTGACGCGGTTATGGGAGGAAACAGAAGGTTGATTCATTGAGCTAAGGCTACGAATAATAAGCACCTGCCATTCCATTTTGTTATATAAGTGTATGTGTTTGGCAACCGGTTGCGGTTCAACTAGGTTAGGGCTGGGCTCCGAAAAAGGGCCAAGATAGTTTATCTGGATGGACAAAGCTTATGGCATTATCATTAAAGCCGATAATATCTTTACGTTAGAGAAATATTTATCTTTTAGGAAGGCCATAATGAAAGTTCAGGATGAGATATGCTTCCCTCGAACTTTTAATTTAGTGTTCCAAACAAAAGACTGCGATAGATTGTTCGTCAGAAAGTTCAGAGCAAATCATGGTCGTAAAACCGACTTACTTTGAATTGGATGGCGCCACATGGGTTTCGCGAGCGGAAATGACTCAAACAACTGACGGGCTATAAGGTAGCAATGCGATGAACATATTGTAGGAAAACACGAAGATCTCGCTTTTAATGATTGAAACTACTTTCATCTCTTTTCCAGCAAGAGAAGTATTTGCTGCGCTCGTACACAAAAGGCAACTTTCATTTCTAAAGCCTAGGGTTGTTAGATTAAAAAGCTGTATCACTCTGGGGAGCATAGATAAGCGTTGATAGTGTATTTGTAAAACTATAGTGGCTCATTGAGCTCCTTTGCCTTACACAGCATACGTTAATTTCCTGGGCAAGCTAGACTAATGTTCAAATTGAGACGAAGCTAGTCACAAACTTTTTTACCTCGTCGTTCACTCAGGGAACGTTATATGCCTTCCAACTCTTGCCCAGCTCTTGTCAGGATTGGTGAATGAGTGTCGAACATGCTAACGACGTAAAGCATATGTTGGTGTGCAATGGGAGCCTATGGAAAAGTCGCTAAGTAAAGCAATGCATTTAACGAAATATAAGCACTGCAGTTAGTTCCACCCACCTACATATAAAAGAAAACGAAATTTTTTCTTTTATTTCTTATTTACTCCCCTTAGAATAGTACTTTTCACTTAGTCAAAACTCGCAAATAGCTAAAAAGTGTTCTGCATTTATTTCATTTATCAGTAGTGGTATTAACAATTACATCTGCTTTAATAATTCACAGTAAGTTTAAAATTACCCGAAAATAACTCAGGTATTTATCACAGCGAAAACGATGATCATGTTATCATAATTTTTTCGTTTGGTTGTTCTTTAACGTAGTAACGTAATTTAATTCAGTTCCTTTACCTGGGAGTGGGATTTGCACTTTTACTATTGCTGCTCCCGTCATTTTTCATCCAAAGACAACCGAAGGTTGAGTAATTAATAGTGCAAATCCTTGCAGGTTAAGTCAGCGCCCATCGCATACCACCGGACAGTGACCTCTAATTTATTCTGAGATACGAAAGTAAGTTATGTAATAATCCATTAAAGTTGAGGGTTTGTTTTCAGAATTAGGTCATGAATCACTGCATTGGCTTGTTAGTCTTGATTATCATATTATTAGGCGGATGAGCACATGACCTTCAATGTTCAATTATATTTGTTAATTCGGCGAATTTTAAATATATTCGGTCAGTTTTTCTATAATTAATATGTTGGGTTACCGTGGAGCATCGCTGCGCTGCGTCGGTTGAAGGTACTCGTAAAAAAATGACACGCTTTTTCCTCTACATCTAAGTTGATAAGATACACGTCGGTTGTTTCAGTAAAATATTGGTAATGCATTAGCTTCGTGTATTAGTTTGAAATCACATCACAAAGTTGGCCTGTGTGGTCTGTGATTGGTTCTCTCTCTCTCTCTCTCTCTCTCTCTTTATATATATATATATATATATATATATCTTTATCGTTTCATAAGTTGGTGTTAACTGAATAGGCATGTAGTGAGTCTCTAGCAATGTTTTCATCTCATAAAGCATCCACATCCCTGCTCTTCGTCTTTCTGATTCCTTGCGCGAACGATTCAATTATCTTGTTGAATTTTTATTTATTTCAAGTAGATTCACCCTTCCAATCATATCAGCTACATACCTTCATATCATATAATTTATTCGTAAGCCACTGCTTTAAATAAAGAGAGGTAAGACATTTAGATCCACGACGAGACTAACAATGCATATGCCGGCGCTACGTGCACATGCCGTAAAATGGTCCAATCTTATACTCTTATAGGGGTCTCTTGTGGTGAAATCTCGATTTCGCATGATGGTAATTTTAGAGGGAAGTTAGCTTCACACAAAAATTTAGATTAAAAACGCATTTTGATACGAGGTTCTTTGTTAACATCATTGCCATCGTCTAGTGGTGGATCTTCGTGTGGCCAAATAAAGATAATACTGCAATAGATAAAATATTTAGCATGACGACTGTAAATTCACAGTAATTTAAGTTGATGACATTCGCGTGCAGCACACATGCATGATGGTTTTAAAAGTTAGCTTCTTCGAAAATTCAGGAGAAGAAAGTGTACGGGCAGGAAATCACGCCGAGCTTTATTAGACGGTGTCACTTGAAAAAAAACTATCGCGACGTCATTTTGCTCCATGATCATAATTGTTGCACTGAAAGTCGGTTTATTTAATTTTACGTTAAGACTGTGTCGAGCAAATTCAAGTTGAGCTATACGCCACCACTGGTGGTTAGTCAGAGAGATATATGCTGTAAATGAACGTTTTAACCGTGTCTCCTTCGTTAGATGCACATAAGCATGGAGATAACTTGTAAGATCTTGGTTTGCTAAAATGTCATCTCCCTTGGATGGGGTAAACCCTCATGTATAAACGTTAGAGAAGAAAAACTGTAAGGTGTTTCATTGCCGTCACTTTAATGAGATGTCCGGTCCGTTCCTCGAAGGCGACGGTTGCTTGATTCATGACAATTATCTTATTACTTGAAGCGCCTTGTAAACCGCCACATAGCTAAGATGAACGGCTCGGCAGCACATTGGCTAGAGCAGGGTTATACGTAATTGTGAATTATACGTAATTATATGGTATTATCCAAAACAGTAATTCATTATGTGGACTCTACACAAACTCATAACGAAGGACTGCTGATCCCAGATCCGGCAGTACTGTCATTGGCTTTAACCGAAGTAAAAGACCAGACACGAACCAAGCAGACAGAGGCAACGCTATTACCTTAATTGACGCTATCTACTCTTCGTACAGTCGAAAAGCGAACCAGTGTATACAAAACTATAATACATATATTTGTTTGTACAAGTGCCAGTGCGATTGATATGGAATGGTGTTAAAGGTGTCCGTGGCGAAAGCAGTTATTAATTAGATATAGATACCCAAGCAACGTTAACATCTCATGTATAGAAAATGTCTTCAAGGAATATGGCAATTTACTGCACTTAATGTCTAAAATATCAAATGTTCCTGTCAATATGTACTAAATTTATAAGGAGTTGTTTTCGGCTCAGGCATTACCGCGTTTTCACGGGGACTCTAGGACGCTGAGACAAAACTTTTCTTCATTCTCATAGATTATCTTCATTCACATAATTCCTTGGATTACAATTCAACAGCAGTGTCAGAAGAGAACTAAATCAGAGAAACATGGTAGGCAGCAGGTCTGCCACAATACACATTTGTCTAATATTTTTTATTTATTCAATGGTAAACTTAGAGCTAATCTAAAACATCTATTGCACTAGCTTCTACCGGGAGCGGTCTTTAAAAAAATGTATCCAGTTGTTTACTATTGCTGCTTCTGCCACCTAAAGTTCTTTATTTTTATACTCCTACTTAGTGTCAATGTTGTCCTTGTTCTTAAGTGTCCTCATTCACGGCTGGGTTAGCAAATCCAGAAGAATCCACATGGTATAGAAACTCTCTTTTCTTATGTTTTTAGTACTTGTATGTATGGCCGTTATCGCATAGTGTCGCCACATGTTAACCGAGAATAAGTGAATCTTCTTCTGTCGCGGAGTAAATACGATGTAGTTTTCATAGCGGTCATGAATTATTTCCTTCCTGATTTCTTGTACTCAATTGTACTCTCCAAAAGATCTTCAAAAATCTCGCATGTGAATCTTTCTTGGCGAAACTTTTGAGGGCCTCGGCAAACACGTTGTAGTCTCTGCCAAGTGTCATAACATCAACTGTAATGATAATAATCATATTAATAATAATAATAATTCTTAGAGTACCGTTTCTGTGAGCGACATTTGCGTTTCTTCGCCCGCCTTCTTTCACATCTTTGCATTTGGTTTTCGTATCTGATGACATAAACCAAATGATCAAAAACAAATATCAATCATCGTGAATTCATTGCAACACTATATGTAACCAGTAGTATATTCTAGTATGTTCTAACCAATAACTAATGTTATTGTTTTTATCAATACATGCTTAGTAAAGTATGTACTGAACATACCAAGATTTTGGAAAGAGTCTGCACTCCGTTGTTTAGAGTAGTACTAGTGTAAAATTGAATTGCATATGACGGACCAGTTCGCCCAACGGTCTTATCTTGAAGAAGAGGAGGGGAGAAATAAGTTGGTCACTGTAGCAACACTGGTATTGTTTTGATAAAACCGTATTTCATTTTATGTCCGTGATGCTTCTCATGATAGTATTAGTTTTATATACCCGCCTTAGGCCCTCACTTCTTATGTTGTTTGCTGCATTTTCGAACTTTATTCTTTGCAGCTGTTTTTCTGCCGAGTTCACGGTCCTCCTAATCGTTCGAGTTCTTTTAATATAGCACACTTGTCTCCTTGGTGTTGTGTATGCTGCTACATTGTATGCAAATTAAATACAGTGTTTTTAAAAGAACAGATCACATATGTCTGCAATGAATAGGTGGGTATCTTCCAAGCGTCCTTAGTAATAACACTCAATAATTTCCGTATCGTGAGGGTTTATGTAATCGACAAGTCAAGGCAAACCAAAACAGCTGAGGTGTATGCATGAGTGTAGTAACAGAGGTCTCGTAACCTCGGTTGAATGACCAAGTCTAAGGTGTGCAATATTCGTCTACCTAAATGTAAAGATACTCCGTACTTGGCCACGTTTCTGTTTACGTAATCCGTCATCACCAGCGTCATTCGGTTAATGTTGTTACGTCTTGACGTATGTTAACACTTTAATGTGGATCACGCAGCTCTTCTATCAATATAAAGCTGCGGCAATTAATCCCTGAGCGTAGGAAACACATCGCACAATGAAAAAACTAATGTATGCTATCCGTAGCCTAAGCTAAAATCACGTTGGCCAACAGTAAATGAAAAGTCAATTAGAAAATAGCTTCAGCAAAGAGAAGAACAATTTTTGTGCGCAGGCGGTGCAATATTGAAAGATTTTAACCCAAGAAAGCTGATTCATTGGGGTTTAGCAGTTTTTCGTCGTCTGGATTTCTGCAACATATCAAGAGAGAGTTCGACCGTATTGGGAAGAAATGGGTAGATTAAGCTAGAGACTTTTACCTGAAGTAGTAACAGCAGTAGCCACAAGTGTGGTCCTTTTGGTGTAGATATTTAGCGTGTCGACATACTGAGATGTCCTCGCTAGTCCCGATACGAGATAAGATATGGGTTGTTCTTCGTTCACTTAGATGCTCGTTGTTTGTGTTAAAAGGGTGTGTCTATGGTAACGTCGTATTGTATAATTTACTTCGATTCCTTTTGCATACATATTTTCCATTCTCGCTGGTATTATTCAACTGCTGTCAATTGCTTTTTGCTTTAGAAGCCCGTCCTTTATAGTAAATAGATGTCAGATATATACGTGATCATGTTACTTAGTGACTATTAATTACAATATCAATTATTTTTATCATTGTATTATTATGTAACTATAATTGGTGATATGCCTCTATTAGATTAAGCTTGACCGGGATTTTTAAGCACAAATGGCGAAGCAAACGTCCCTGTGCGCTATCAGCATAATCATGCTGTCAAAATTTCTTAAAAAGAAAAACGTTGTTTAATGACAGGCTGCCTGCTCAGAGGCCGTCTGAGATATCAATGCGAATATTTACTTAAACGTCCATGAACAGTGACGACTATTAGTAGAACAAAGCATCACAAAACAAAACACTTTTTGTACATAGCATTGGAAAACTTTTGTTATTTTGCTAGTCAGTCGGTAGAGTCAATGGAATGATTAAATCTTGGAATCACCCGTTCCGACCTGTCTGTTTGTTTTCGCAGAATGTATCGTGGATACCGCGTGAATATCGGTAGGCCTCAATATTTGCAATAGCTTTGCAGTCGAAAGAATTAAGTTAGTGCAGCATTGACTGAAATGTAGGGCCAAACGGGACTGAGGCACGAAACCCTGAAAAAACCTGTCACCTGAGTACCTATTATTGCCTTTTGTTTCTGCATTCGATAATTTGCGCCTCGTGGAACAATAGACCTCATCAGATTTCGGAACGTCCTAATCTGTATTAGCTCACATATAAAGAAGGCTAGAGTCTCATGTTCTCCATTGATACTGTGGCTGGGTTAAAGATATTGCTTGACTGGAGGCATCACGCTGATTTAGAACAGGTTCAAGTCGAACTCGGAGTGCTACCATAACCACAATAGCTGTTTGATGCAATTGTTACATTATGTTAGCCTCCGGGTAGTAGCACTCTTCTCTTGCCTGTTCAGAACATGCTGCAGCGCCGCTTGTTGTTTTTCGTTATATTTTTATTGTTGGTTTACAGCGAGCTTTTCCTTGCTGCTGCTGCTGCTGCTCTTGTTGTAGTTATTCATGTCGGAATGCGACCCACCGTTATTCCGTATGTTCTTAAGTCGCGAAGTTTGTTGAAAAGGCGTACATTCATTTTTACCAAAAAAGCATGTTGGTGTGGTGGCTTTAAGTTGGAGATTAGAGATCCAATAGTGGCTCAGCGACACCTTTCCGCTTCTGTTTTATGGCGTTCATGCGGCGGTTGGCGGCAGCGGTAACCCCCGCCACCGCCGACTGGCCCTCGATAGCGCTACTGACCGGTTGACTGGGTTCCCCTATGAAGCGTCGACGGGTCTTGGGAAGCTTTTCTCGGGCCTGTGTGTGACTGTAAAACATGGTGAAGTTGCTAACGATAACGGGAACAGGCAGACCAATAGTGAGCACGCCAGCAAGGGCGCATAGTGCACCAACCAGCATGCCTACGTATGTCTTAGGTACCATGTCCCCGTAGCCTACTGTGGTCATAGTGACGATAGCCCACCAGAGGCCCTCAGGGATACTGGTGAAGTCGTTCTTCGGGTTAACGCCGAGCCGTTCGGCGTAATAGACGAGCGAGGCAAAGATGACAATGCCAAGCACAAGGAAGAAGACGAGAAGTGCGAGCTCCTTAGCAGAGGCTTTAAATGTGTGTATGAGGATTTTTAATCCTCGCGAGTGTCGGGTGAGCTTGAATAGACGCAAAATGCGAATGATCGAAAAGAAGTCCAGGATGTCCGCGTTCTCCAGGTCGGCAGCTAAATACTGTAACAACATATCGCTATAGAAGGACATTGTGGCTATAAAGTCAATGATGTTAATCGGATCTCGGGCGAAGTCAAGCTTTCGTGGATTTACGGCAAACCGCACGACGATCTCAAAGGTGAACCAAGCGTTGCAAACCGATTCGATGTAGAAGAAAGCGGCGTGTGCATCGGTTTTTACTTTATCTAATATCCACGTGTCGGGGTAATAGTTCCTTATTTCCTTAGCACCATCGTTCCATGCATTTGATGCCGGAAAACGATTTTGGTTAATGGCATACTCGCTGACGTTTGCCGCAGCCAGATAATAATTAATCTGTTCAATCGTTTTGTTAACGATTACGGGTACCCGCATATTGGGATGAGTCTTCAAGCAGAATGATACAATGCTCACACATATAAAAAATACCGACATAACTGCGATGAACTTTGCGTAGTGAGACGAGTAGGGTTCATCCATGAGCAACCAGATCTTTGGTTTCACCGTCTGCCAAAAGGACATTTTATTATTAAAGTAGGCCTCTTCGTATCCAAATTTTTTAGCGAGATCCTGGTCGGAAGGTTTTTCGTTTTCTATGTCGAGGGTGTCCAAGATAGCGAGAGTGGCTTGTGTATCTCGGTACACCGTATACGTCATCCAACAGCATGGCTCAACCTGCAATCAGTTAACATGGGAGAATAAGATGCGCCTCGGTTAGCTTTTAATACTAAACGTGTAAGCGGGATTATTTAGATTTATTATTTCATATAGCTCTAGGTGAGCTTTGTGTGCCAAACAATGGTGAATTGGGTGAAAGTAGTACTCATCTAATTGTTCACAGACCCTGAAACGCATATTACCTTTACGCATTATGCGTATTATTTGGGTATATACTACCGTTATGTTTAATTTCACAAATACGATAATCGTTGAACAAATCATAAAATGGTTGCGTTTTGACGCAGTGTAGACTTCTCAAGAGAAAGGTATGCTTTTACTGACCTTCTATGTTGTTTTAAGCATGCATTCTTCCAACTACTCGTTAAATCTCTGATGGCTTGTTCAATAATTTACCTGCAATAACTTATTTCATTTCTAATGTCCAACGCTTATGGATATAACGTTTAGCAAGTTTGAAATTACATGGTTCCGAATAAAATATATCGACAGCGCAATTCTTATCATAAATTGTACATCTTACGCACTTTGAGAGCATAAAGAGCACATTTCGGACCTATTCGAGGGCGCCAGGAACTGACTGTCGAACTACTTAAAATTCAGGTCTCTAGCATCACAAAAGAGGAAATCATGATGGTTCGCGGTCGATACATATAAATTGTAACATTCAGTGGTGGATCTAGAATTACAACAACTGGCCATTAAGCGAATTCTCTTTGAAATACATAATCTAAAGTGATTGCCTTCAGGCGGAAATATCCTGCTTCATATTTTGATCCGGACTTAGATGTAAAATTTGAAATTTTCTGCCGTGTGCACATACTATCTCATTAGAATTTTCAAATTTCGTTTAACTCATAACTTTATTAAATGCGATTAGTTTTTTTTTACGACAAGGGGCTTTACAATGCTTGTACGTGCTCCATCCTACTTTTGTCAAAATACCATCAGTCATCATTTTCTTCTATCATCGGTAGTAACAAAAATAGGAACGGTATATATAAAACGGTAGTTAGAAGAACATTGCTGTCTAGTTGCTCAATATAGACCTATCATGTAGATAGGAAGCTACGCAACAGGTGGCCACATGTGTTTGTTTTTTCAAGACCTTTCTGACTCAAATTTTGTAAATAAGTGCCACTCAGAAATTCCTACGGAGTTGTTCACGTCGGCTAAACTGCATCATTTGTTAATGCTCGCGTGGTGTTACTCCGTTTCCTTGGAAAGTTAAGTATCATGCAACTAAAAAACTAAACTGAAGAAACATAACGAACTGTAAACTTCGGCGAATGAAAACATTGAACCCACTTCGTACATGTATACGTATACTAGGCTATTCCGATAAGCCAATTGTTTATACTGCAAGGTATTCAATCAAATAGTCCACGTCTCAAAAGGACTCCAGAGTCAAGTTTTAGGTCGGTATATCTTTGACAACGCCAGTTTTTTTGTTACACTGCTAGTTGGGCTTCTGTTTACCTTACTTGGGTAAGTAGTTCTCAACAATTCTGACAGTATGCATACGGCGCCTGTAAACGAAAAGGCCACTTTTGGTTCACCACTCAGACAATTCACCCATGGACTCGAAGGACTTTTCCAAATGCTAGTAAGTTGCGGTATTTTACGCGCAGATTATGAGCGTATGGTGTTTGTTGCGTGCAAGTGCCTTAACGTGATACTATCTTCCTTGAGTTCGACGGTTATATTATGTCGATGATAGGTCGGTTCAATCATGTGATCTAGGTGGGGGCCACAACAAGGGAGGGCCTTTAACCAACAGCCTCTCCGGCCTTCATTTTCTTACACATGGTTTAGATATTAACTAAACGTCCCGAGATTTCGCGGTTTTTGCTCCAATAAATCAAACTGATACTCGGCTGGTCGTCATCCGTTGTGGCAAGACGCTAATTCAATTATTTAGTTTTAACAAGCTTAGTTAGATACTGAAATACAGATTTACATTAATTAATACCAGGAGGCACGTACAGATGGTTACGGAGGTACGTAAAAACAAGAAATGATACTAATAATTGAAATTAAAAATTATGACTAGACTAAGTGCTCGTGTGGTAGCCTGCTCCATTGACCGCTCTATGAGTCGATTCATAAGGCTCCAATTTACAAAGCTATTTGAAGAAACAAGCGTTACCCGCATTTTGCTATGTGAAATTTTTTTATGCCTCTCAAATATTTTACATATTATTCGTACCGACATTATATATGGTACTATTTACTCATCTCGATTAGATTTTTGTCTTTGCACGTGGTCTTCTCTAATTTCTAGATCTACAACATACTCCATTTTTTAATTATGTTATCTCAAAACTATTGCTGTCTATAGATGAATATAGTTTGAGATACATCTGCACATAAAAGAAGAGAACGCAAAAGGGAAAATTATTTTTGATTACACATTTGTATAATAGCAATCAGGACAGCTAGACGATATAACACAGATGCAACGGTACTAGAAAGGTTAACGTTCCAGTGTATTACTCAATTCTACACTCTGCGTTGCGATAGTTCTTGAAAGTTAACATGCTTTTTAGCTAGTTGGCATTTAGTAGCTTTGGTAATTTAATAGCACCTAACATAGAAAGGAAGTAGCAAGGCATCGAGGCACTTGCGGAAATTCTTATAGTAACACTCTAAAGCCATATTTTTACTTTCGTTCAGAAAAACGTTTTGAGATACTCAGGGCAATCTACTTAGTCGACTACTTACTTAGACCAATTATTCGAAGGCGCAAGCATTCAGGAGACATTTAGTCCTACTTGAATAGTCAACATCGCTAAGTAGAAGCTGTAATTCATGCTCTTTGTAAATAAACGTAGAACGTATAGTATATAAAACCATTCCTAGAAAACGAAGGAAATTATCAGGTGCGTATAGTAAGGTTACGTACAAGATGACAAGATTGGCGCAAATGAGAGCAAATAATGCTAATGAATCTAAAGGCTCTTAATTGCCTATCGTTTTATAAGATTCACACCACAATGGCGCGTTCGTATGATTCAGCATAGCTAATAGGATTATATGGAGGTCTAGTGAGGCAACAATACATGACCGTTTTTTGTTTGGGAACGCAGGCACGCCATACTTGTCTTCGTTAGTGGAATCCGATTTAGCTCAAAACTGTAGTCGTTGACCCGCTCGCTTGTTGCTGGGCCTTTATCTCTAAGCACTAGGCCATTGACTTAAAAAAGTTTTTAGTATCACCTCGTTTCTCGGCCTTTTAATTAAGATCGAAGTGTAGTGCCACGTTATTCTCATATAGTTACTCAGAAAGCATTTATTTTGAAGACAAATTCAAAAAGGCAGCGCCCTAAATTTGGGGTAAATTTAGATTTCTTAACCTATTATTGCTTCTAGCTATTTCCATATATGGCATACCGCATACACTTTGGCTAGTTCTATTTCCATTAAAATAACACCCAACCTAAAAGGTAGGCACCTTAATTGCGGCATGATTTCCATTCGATTAATAGGGCGAAAGATTTCTTACCTATTACTTACATTGCAATTTTCTATTCCGGTACATACATCCGGTACAAGAAGCTATGTATGGTCCGAAGCAAGTATTTTATAGCACAGCACATTTTGCAATAGCTAGACTTAGTTGTGGTGAGATTGAATGCAGCGTGAGGGTCCGACTGCTGATCCACCTGTGTAGGATAATCTAAGACGGAGAAGAAACCATGTCCGAATTTTGCCAATTCTAAAAAGTTTTCGAAAAAAGGCTTTTTTGTTGTCAGGACATTTAATGATCAAATACGACAGTTTCTACTCGATAAAGCTGTTAATTAAAATATGTGTTGAAAAGAACGCATTAGATCACGGAGAATCAGTCTCGCGTGCAGCCTCTATTCGGTACTAACATTAATTCAGCTTTCATAAATAAACCTGGACGTTTGGCAGTTGCTCAGAAGGAAGTTTTCACTGTTCTACTAACCCGGAGACATATACCGAAAATTAAGAGCAGTATGGTAGTATCTAGCAGGAATTTGTTATGTAGAAGACTTGAACGATCTGACTAACCGATAGGAAAGCATAATTGGTAGGATTGCTTGTACATAGTTATGGTATGCAAGTATACATTCCATATGTTTCAGTGAAGTATTTTGGCTTTAGCTATAGAAGGTATTTGAAGGTCTAAACGATGATTGTGTTTTCGGGCAGGTCGAGCTGCATATAATTGGAGTAATTTAGGTTAGCAAAAGAATAAACTGCGTAGGTTTAAAAGTAATCGTTTAAGCAGTAAAGTACCGCCGGCTGTTAAATGCTGCTACTTTCAGTGAGATAGTGACTGCAGAGTATGCTCAACAAATATACGTTACTGTAGAGGGGCGTTACGTCCGAATTTATAACAGTGTAAACTAATTTATAATCCGAATTCAACGAATCTAATATCGCCGATTGGTTAGATGGGAATGTTTTCCACATGTGTTTATCTGACGGTATTAATATAGACTCCCGGATGTGTTTAGTGATCCAGGACATTGCCATTTGCTCACAAAGCACGTAATATTCGTTTACGAAAAATTTAGCATTGAAATACCTTGTTCTTTTACTGACCTGATTTGGGTCAAGGCCCCAGTATTCGAGTTCGTCTTCAAACAGCGGTCCGCAAACATTTGTAGGATAGTGAAGTTTTCCGGTACGGTAGTAGTTTAGAATTTGTGCAAAAACACCAGGATGCCGATCAAAGAAAAACTCGTTGAGCAACGGGTCGTAGTTAGCGAGCGCCTCCGTAAGACGTGACAGGCGTGTGGCAGGTATCTTTTTTAGGGTTTGTTTATACGTCTCGAATCGGATGCCACCGACATTAAGTACGACACGATTTTCAGCGTCGACAAGGCCACGAGCCGCGTGCATCGCGCGGCTTGTTCAGTAGTACACCACCACTCCGACGCACCGAAGCCCTCGATGGACCAGCTGTGCTGGCTAGTTCGAGGCTAGCATCTATAAAGGCTAAATCTTTACAAATAGATGGTAGAGCCGTGGAAGCGAGCGCCCAAAAGCGTCAGCTGCTTTCCGGAGCACCAAGAGCTCTTTGTGAAGAGGCCATTGGTTATGCACGAGGTGGTCGCGACTCAATTCACGCAAAATCACACAGGTCGATGTCTCAAAAGTTATCTAACTAATATGCAAAGAGTAACGGGTTTCAGCTGCAACCGAACAATTTCTTTACGACGGTCATCGCTGTCGCAGTCGACGTATAAACCTTTTATACGATTCTTTTGGACAAATTGCGCCTCTGCTCACTGATAATAATGACACCTGAAGCCACGTGAGGAGGTACTTTACGAAATCTCACATCGTCACAACCTCGGGATAAATTATTCGAGCTTGTAGCATAGCAACTTAATTAATTAGTTCATTATATACTCTCATTGTTTCGTATGTTTCTGTCGCCAATGTGCAAATAGTGTAAGTAGTAGTAGTAGTAGTGGTAGTAGTAGTAGTAGTAGTAGTAGTAGGTTATCTAGGCAATAATACCGTTCACTGTATTTTGTATAAATGGATGTACGGATCCCCTCTTGCTACCCTTTTCCTAGTCCACATTGATATTGTCAATCAATGGCAGATGATATTTTCACGTAAGTTTGTTACCTGATTCACACTCTTGTTATAGTAGAAGCACCAACAAAGAAAACAGGAACTTTTCCTCAGAAACTATTTCATAGCTGTTGTTTGGAACTTTTTTCGATGGTACAATAGGCGAAGCGGAACGTTTGGGCTGCTTTCACCTGGCTTGATCTGGATGTGGGCTTAAGACATGGAAGTCGCGGGAACATCTCAGATCGGGATGCATTTACTCCATATGCGGTGATCGACAAACAAAGCAGGAGAGTGGTTCTGAATACGGCGCCAGTTGGCCCCCTTCACATGGCGTAAGTGGAGTTGTAGTCTGTCCACGGACCCCGCGGTAAGAACCACTCGCGAGTCGAACGTATGAGGACACATACGCGTTGTGTGTTATACGGCATAATCGGTTCTTGAAGGGACTTGACTACGCATGCTACACTTCCGACCTAAAGATATTAAAATCGGAAATTCGGCCCTCACTCACCACTAACTTCTTCTGTTCCTCCAGTTTACTGACACACGGTGCAATAACAGATTTACAGTATCATCGTCTTTAAAGGCCACTATTTGTCTGTTCGAGGTTTTTTTGCTGAGTCGGTTCGTTGTCAACGTAGGGATCAGCTCCACAATGTATAAAATTCTTTTTGGTCGATGGTGGATGCTTGCCGTCGATCAGATAAATAGAAAACGTAAAAATAAATAAGGAGGTGCATCCGTAATACTCCCACCTTGAGCTACACCTTAATTGCAGAGATTAGCTGGTTGTTTTTAATGCCTTTTTTAGTGTGTGTTTCTCTACCAAGTTTTCTGCACTTGAAATCTGTTCACGCAATAGGCGCAATGCGAACGGATGTCCTACACCTTTTTACCACAGCTGACCTTTTTTGTCGTGTTCTTTACTCGGCTATCAATAAACACAGCAGGCACGACCGAGCTTAGCAGAGAACGTAGCCACCCATCAAGCTGTTCCTTGAGTGAGCCACTGCTAACACGAACACCGCTGTCGCTGTTGGCAGTGCTGCTGCTTAGTTTCTCCTTCGGCGCAAGTATTTGCGCATGCGCGGCCCGGGCTTACTCAGACAACGGTCGAGGTTTAGGTCTGCTAGCGAAAGTGAACGAGCCCAGCCGTCGTCCAAGAATTACTACCCAAGGGCCTCCCTCCCTGCCCGCTTAAACGATGCTGCACTAAGAGCCCTCGCTTTGCGTTGTGGTGGTCTATACATTCCCAGTCCCTTACCCCTCACTCGTATTACCCCTTCGCCAGATCAGAGTGATTTTCCACAAGTTCGTGTGAAAGCCTGCATGCACCTCTTGTATACACCATACCACTATAACCACCCCCGGGAGCTCCCAACGACCTAGCTCAGTCTCATTCTCCCATTTATCTCTACTGCCCGTTTACGTGAGGTGTTGGTTGTGTCGCCGATAAGCGAAAGCACCGTCACGGGGAATGGGGTACTTATTTGAACCAGATGCGTATTAAGCGTCCAAAATGTTGTGTAGCTGTAACGGTCGGAATTCCTAAAGCTAAAACATCTTTACATTTTAAAAACACTTATTTTTCGAAGGCATACTTTCAAGACTGGATATCGAAGAATAATTTTCACGGTCCGCGCCTCGACATGAGCGTGAACGGCAAAGTGGGTTCTTCTTTCTAAACTTTAGTGCAGGAAAACTTATTGATCAAGGGCTAACCTCTTTCCACCTAAGCGTTAGATCCAGAATGAATACAATATTTTTGTGATACTTCGTAAGTAGGCTTCATTATCATTTGCACCATGATGAACTGTTTAGGATTTTCTCCTACGTGGGCCTAGTAGAGCACACAGTGCGCTTACCACGATCGCACCTCGTCCTTTCCCAAGTACCGCGTTCGAATTTCGTGTTTAGCATTACTCTGCTGCAATTCGGGAACCTTGAACAAAACAACGAACGATTCCCGTAAATATGTTTGATAGGAACGTTCATATCAAACATTGGCTAACCCAAATACACGATTAACTGTGTATTTTTAATCCTAGACGTAACTGACTTGCATTACAAAGAAGCTTAGCAGCATGCTTAAGCACTGGTATTCTACGTCAGATTCACTCAATTTTACGTTTCAATTGAACTACTTGAATCGAAAAACGCAATGACTTTAATTGCCTGATGGTCGCAAATATCAAATGCATTAGGCAGCGGAGAGCTGTGTTCTTGAATAACTGGGTGCTTTCACACAAGGGATTTTGTACCGGTTATTTGCGAGAGACTATCGCATAAAAGGTACAAAGATATTTCATATTGCTAATTTGCGAGCGTACCTTTTTTCAGATGTATATTTGCAGCTTAGAGAATCATTTCTGTTGTAACATAACACACAATGCGGCCAAAGTAGTGTGAAGTACAACACCTTAATTCTAATTGTTGAAGCAAACATGACTGGAAAATTTCGGCTTGCGTCTAGTGTGGTGCAAGGAAAGTAATTATGCGGCCTTCAGATTTTCGTTTATAAAATTTATGTTCTTTATGCTGAACAAAATCTACGCTTCATTTACGCGCAGCGCAGCCATTCCGACCTAAATTAACTCTCAGTAAACGGCATTAATCTGACGCGGCATTAATCTGATAGTATATATATTTATAGAGTATCAGATTCTGAACAAAAATTTTTAACAACAAAGTAGGTCAAGAGAAATGGAACATGCTTGTGATAGCAACATTGAGCGTTATGATCGTCGTGTTGGGCACACTTTTTTATGTAGGGTGTGTGTCGAAGAGTACCATCAGCGACTACTTTTTCGTTTTCAAGTGTATCATTCGCGTACATTTCGTACTCCTGGAAAAATATTGCCCAAAATGGCACAGTGGCTACGGAATGAAAGTTATCTCCCTACATGATATCATATGAGGACAGTTGGGTCGTTCGTATTTTCACTTACATCGAAAGTTTCCCATCGTCCTAAAGTTTAAACCCCAACGTAATTGTGCATGATCGCCCAATCTTTCCTAGGTCATAACTGAGATATCGAGCTCGGTGGCTTGGTGCATTCGTATCCGAAATAGTAAAAAGACCCTTTTTCGCAATCTTTCGTTAAGGCAATGGAATGACGTGGTACCCTATTCGAATACAGGCAGTAAATTAGATGGATGCAGCCATTAAAAAACTGCGCCCAGCCTTTGTAGACCCATCGAAGTATGGTACATACGTGACATAATTTATGTTACAGAATTACTGGTAAGTGAAGAAGCTTGTACTCAGGCTGGTCGATTTATTCCACTTCTTGACGTTAGGGATCCTTCAGAAGTGAGGCCGTATTACACCGGCTACCTTAGTCTTGAGATATTTTCCTGGCCGTGCTTTTTTCCAAACGCGCAGTAATTTTCCTTGTAGGATACAACTGAATTTTACATTTTTTGACAAAAAACTCAGGTTGTTAATCCTTTAGCATAAATTAATGATCATTGATAATAATTCAAAATAAACAATATATTCTTTGTGTTTAAGTCGCGATGACATTTGTCAGAAATATGTCAGTTAGGGGCAGTTCCATTGTAAGTAGTTTCCACTATAGGATCGTGCTAAGACTTCTAAGGTTTTATATTTTGGATGTGTAACTTTGAAGTTGAACTCTAGTGTGCCATAAGGGTCAACTTGGGCCTCAACGTCAATTCTAATTGTGAAGCATATGTTTACCAGGAAATTCTTCATAATGACGTCGACGTCAAGGACATCGACAAGTATTCACAGTCATTGTACGTATTTATATCTAGATATTTAGATTAAATTCCTTTAAGTTAGATTCGCGTAAGTACTACCACTTCCTTAAAAGGTGAACTCAGATCAATTCATATATTCATATTATTTACAAGAATGCGTTTTTAAAGCTTTAATTTCCGTTTATAAAAAATAAAATGGAAGTGTTAACACAACTGTATAACACAGAACCTTACACACAACAGAAATAACAATTTATAATTAATATTTATTGCCGTTGTATTTACAGAACACAACAGTTACTACAGCTAAGGTGATACATTGAGCACCATCGGAATGTGCGGCCAGGAGTGCGGAATTCATCCCCTTTCCTTTACTCCCGCAACCAAGCTGACCCTCATTATTCCGGTAGACAATTCTCCTCTTACTGTGATGAAGCCAGGCATCTCCAGCGAAGGCAGAAAACTGGCTGACTTAGCCACCTTGCCTGGGTCGATGCGTACTGCGCCGGGATCCTTGGATTCCGAAGCAGGGCAGAAACAAAGATTGAAACGTCGGCGTTGGTTTATATCGCGCATGACTTTTATGCAATAATTAATAAAGCGGTGCAGTAGAGCACTCTGAAGGAAGAATTAGATGATTTTGAGGTCACGGTCATGAAGCTTTGTAATAAAATATATGTAATAAATAATAAAATCAAGCACAAAACGACCACCATTACGTCGAATATATAGTTCAGAAAATTGGGGTGAAACAACCGTAGGGGTCGACGCAAAGACCAAAAGCCCTATTTGCCGGCACTGATATATTTACTGAGTGAGTTAAGTGCCTCATTAGTTACAGAAATCGGCCCGGCTTGCCCAGTAAATTGCAGAGTCTCTTCCTGGACTCGCGTGGTTCTCGGACTTATCCGGCGAGGACACGACCAGTGGTCCTTAGGTACTTATGCACACAGGATATCCAGCAAGGAAGGCGTAACTTCGGCAGGTCCCGGCAAAAGCTGCAAGTGGTCAAGACCCGACATGTTGACCCGGAGACCACCGCTCCACTTCCGGCGCCGTGCAACAGGAACAGAGCTGTGCTGCTTAGGGCGATCACCTCTAATAAGCGGTTTTGCTCGAAGCAGCTCCTTGAGGAGGTGGTAATGAACCCCTTACAAGCTAATTAGGAAAAAAGCTGAGGCGGCGTGATAAAATGACAGTAGATCCTGGAATTCCCAGAACGACATTCCGTTCGTCACATCGGCCGAAGTCATCATCGCGGGAAAGCGCATCAAGCCCGGTAAGGCCTTATGACCAGATGGCCTGGCCTCTGCCTATTAGAACCCTTCTTTAGGTAGTCTCTGCAATGGCTGCTAAGGTAGCTATGACCATACCCCAGTCTTGCTGCTTCCCATTCGTCTGGGAGAAAGCCAACGTTGTTTTACTTTTTAAATAAGGAGGAAAATACCGCCCTATCTGCTTTCTTATCAACCGGGCGAAGGGAATGGAGACTATAGTTGAAGATAAACTACATCTCTCTGCAGAGGAACAAGACCTGCCTTCAAACGCTCAATTCGGCTTCGGAAAGGACCGACCGATCCTCATAGCAGTTCATCACCTCCTCATCGTGGCTTTGACGGCGGACAGTCATGCGTCCCAATCGAAACCTCACTGTATGGCCTTCCTCTTCAATGGCAAAACGCTTTCAATAGCCTTCCCCGAAAAATCGTTCTGGGAACACTCAGAAGGAAGGAGATCCCCGTACTTGCTCAGGATCTTTGCGGACTGCCTCGACAGTAGAATGCTGGACAGTGAAGGATTTAAATTGCTATGAAGGCCAGAGTCCCACAGACGTCAATCCTAAGTCCTCTATTTCAGAATTTGGCCTATGATAGGGTTTTTCCTCTGAGGGATGTGTCGCGTGACACGCAGCTGCTGACTTATCGCAAGGAAGTTCGGCAGTGATCGTCACAGTGTTACATTTGAGCGTATTTCGCCTGAAAGCAGCCAATTTTTCATCCATATCGTTGGAGTCTCATTTTTTGCCACAGCTTATACCTGATATTCATCGAATATAGCAATTCTTTTCTAGGTTCAATTGCAAAAACTCGAAAACGACTATAGTGTTTCTTGAATGAAATCAATGGTTTTGTTCTATCGATGGTGGTGCTGCGAAAAGGTAAAAAAGCAGTGCTTGCGTTCTATATGAACTTTTAAATCAGTTCTACGCAGAATTGAATGAAATTGAAATGAATTGAAATGTTTATGAACAACCTTTAATCGAAATGTCCGATTTTTTCTTAATTTCAAGTACGTAATTAGATCATCTTTGTAATATAACTGGTTTCAATGAGAATTTTTTAATAATATTAATACCGTGTCCCAGTTTTTGTCACTATTTTAGATAAAGCTAAGCTAAGTTCATAAAAACACACAACAATGGTAGTGCCGAGTGCACTAATGGTTGTGGAAATATCAGCGTACGCTTCACTTTCCAAAAACATTTAAAGGAAAACAACTAGATGGAATATTTTGTAGAGCAGCGAATATTTCTGTTATGCGAAATTACACGTTTGGAAGACCTTTTAGAATAGCTAAACAGTTTTGCCAGCTGTACGGCATATGGACCTGTCTTGCCATATTCAAACGTTATTTACCTTAATGTTCTTTAGCTGCCTTCAAATTCAACCAAGTAAAATTCTGCAAAGACGTCCTTAAAATATAATAAACCTTATAAATGTCTTTAAAACATTTAACCGAGATTAATAATATTCCACGCCAAAACGGATTACGTTGGCTTAGAGATGAACTTATAAATCATACCATGAAGGGCGACGCTCTAGGCGATGTGTGGCGTACTATTGGCACATCAGCTTTTCAGGGCTAATTATAAGTCAATATTTAACGTACGCGGTAATGCGTTCGCATTGATTCATACAATGGGCACTATGTATGTAAGAGCGTAATGGTGAGGATCGAAGCTATGCACTTATGTGTATCCTTGAAGCTCACACGAGGTTTATACGGACGTACCACACTATTAGGCTCGACTCCGAAACTGCCCTCATTTGAATCGAACTCAAACAGTCAGGTTAGGGTCTTTTGAAATGTAAGCATGATCCAATTAACTCACTTGAATGAAATGTTTAAATTCCTATATTATGCGACTGCTGTACTTCATTAGGGAGTTTCAATTTTTTTTATAATTATTATAGTCTAATCGCCAGTTTGATTCGGGCTTTTGTAGTGGTAGCGCAGTACGATACCCTAAACTGCGAAAAATTTTAAGATCATGTTATCGGTGCAGTCCATGCTACCAGTGCTTTTTTAACAATTATAGGGACCCTTACATCGTATGCATAGTTCTTTATATATAACACACATGCACATAATATATTTTAACGAATAAATATACATGTATATGTAAGCGGACTGACACAGATAGTCCTCCATGGCTCGGGAACATGGTGACAAACTGTTATTTATTCGGATACATTTCTTTAACTCAGACATCGGATCTACAAGTAGCCCTAGCACGCCGAGCTTTTCTAAGAACATAATTACTTTTTGTGCTACAGTTCTGTAACACCTAAACTTAAAATAAGGTCTTTACAGTTAAAGGCTTCTTTCTTGTACCCAATAATTGCATTCCTACCTTGGCATTGCTTATTTATACTGGACACAGCTTAGTTCGTAGATTATTCTGCCTCTTTCCACGCATTTTCCTTCTTTTTATTATTTTTCTTTGTCTTTACTGATCTTTTGCATTATCGTGAAACAGAGCGAAGAACGGTTATTTGTTACCGTTACTGGTAGCGTCACTGCAGGTGCGGCTCTGGCCACTGCCACCAACCAAGTATCGGACTGACCAAAGTATGGGTCTGCTCAGTTACCGATACTGGCTCCAGTTGCTGCTGTTGTTATCGTTGTGATGTCCGAAAGTCGAATCGAGCAAAACTGCTCCGAGGCGCGCCCTCTCCCGGCGGTGGCTCGAGAATGTTGCCTCCGCCAACCGCCAACCACGGAAGGACGCAACAGCGGTGCCCCAGCGACCAGCGGCAGCTCTCTAATGGAGCGGCCTCTGACAGAGCGCCTGAGCCGCGCGTTCGCCTGGTTGACAACGCGACCAAAGTAATAGTAGGCTTTACCCCAATGTGTACATTTAGCCGTCAGCCATTTGGCCTACCTGAAGAGCAGCCCAGGTTGGCCTACCGAGGATTTATACCTAGGTAAGTTTACTGTTTGAGATCAGAACAACGCTATTCTACTTTATACTGCATTTGTAATGAAAATATTATGAAGATCTACCAGATCAATGAATATAATGGCGACACCTTACTTCTGGTAACCCATCTCATCCTTCTCGGGACCTGACTGCATCGCTACTTCAGAGCTCGTTAACCGTTGCCAAAATATGGACCACTCCTTCCATTGTCTAAGTCACTGGACTCGATACCCTCTCCGCTACCAGTGAAGTGATAGATAGCGATGTCTAAATATATCACTTTGCTACAGGTTCTCCGCATTGCTTTCGTGCCCCCATTTATGAATGAACAGACTTCTCCAACACAATACAAGTAGCCACCACTGGCAACGTATTCTCATAGATCTCAAACCTTCTGCGTCCTCTTAATATGGCCACCACAAGATTATCATTTTTAGGTTGTGCAAGGGTTACTTGAGCTTGCACGAAGCTTTAACAGGCTTTTAGGATCTAGACCACCCCTTTGAATTCCAACTGGAGAAGATTTTTCCTCTCTTTTATCTTGAAACGACCCGTTTTTATTCAGTTTTACCTGTTCTCCGAGACGCTATTTTCATTCTTGGCTCAAGCGTTCGGAGTCGGTGAACTCGATAATACAACCTAATGGTGCAGGGGCAAGTGATGATCATTGTAAATTCAAAGGGACGTCTTGAAACAGTATTTCGTTAACATGTGTCAATTGCACTTTCTTGTTCCGACTTTGAAGTAACCTTACGTTCAATTAACCACACTAAGCAGAAACATTTACTACAAATGCAGTCGTATATTCAGCAAAATCAGGGCTCCATCTCAAAGTGTCTTAGGAGGTTTTGGGTGTGTGTGTGTGCGCATTCATGTGTACTCATGTTTACCGTATATCTGTGGTCAAGCAATGGTGATATCGTGGAATGATCTTTTCGCCTTCGGAAACATCTGTAAAGTTTTATATAGAAGCGACTTCACGCTACCTGGTAGTATGGATTGCATCACTGCTCACGGCTGAAGCAAAGAGGTATGACTACCTTTTCTGCGGAAAATTTGCACTTATTTTTGGATCTCCATAAAGTTTCATATATATATATATATATATATATATATATAT